>JACTAT010000043.1:21167-229298 GCA_014526335.1 Chrysaora quinquecirrha | reverse complement strand
CGGATAGACCTGGAAATTCATCTAATCTAATCTTTTACATTGAATATAACAAATTTTAACGAACCTGATTATGAAATGATTGATCGAGTCTAATCAAGTCTATCGAATCTAATCGTATTTATTGAACCTGATTGACAACATCGACTTTTGTCCTTTATCTAACCATAGTCATGATCTAACTCCATAAGTTCGTTTGTGCGGGATTCGGACAAAACATTGCGGAGTTTGAGATAGCTCACGTCATGGTCTCAGGTCTTTCTTTCGTGAGTCACGAAGATAAGAACCTTTGGCAAGTTGCTAAACACAAATCTGTCCTTCTCTACTTAGAGGTTAAAATGGGTACCTGGTCGGCAGTTATGAGCCTTGGAGTGCCGGATGTGGCTATTCCCTGACTATTAAGGCCAGGCTACATAAACAAGAGAACACCAAAATTAGCTTTACCTTTATCTTTGTACCGTTACTAAATTCTGCAAAAGTTTGTTGTCCACGTCATAAGAAATACAAGATGCGATTTATACGACTAGGGCTTCGAAACACCAATGACCTTCTACCTCAGCTGATTAACATTTGGAAACCAGCAATAAAATAAAGTTACAGCTTAGTCTATTATCATAAACGTATACTTATAGAAGAGTCCTACTTATAGACTTTCGACAGGAACTAAAACAAACATCACAATACTTCCTGAAAACCACAATGAAGGTTATGTTGCTTGCAACTTCTTCAAGAGGCATTTTTGTAAAGTTGGTGATATCGCTTCATTTTTTCAAAAAGACATTTTCCAGCATATTTCAGGGGCATAACCAGCGCCCTATATCAAGTCAGGTATCAACCAGGTTTTCCCTTTGGTTTTAAACTTTTCCGTGTTTAAACTTCATCCTTCGTGCCTTAATTTGAAAACAAGATACAAATAGATAAATTCTTGTTGATGCAAAACTCTGAAACCGTTCACTATAGAATGTGCCTTCTTACCAACGACATAAAACATTGCTTCTCTCTGCAGTACTATATAGGTAAGCTTACAGACACAAGGCACTCTCTTTCGAAAATAACCTATTGTTGTTGCTTGATATCTAACCTTTTAAGAAGCTGACTAATTTCTATTCTTTTACAGCTTGCAAAGACAGGATATTCTGCAAACAATTCATTCCGATATGCGGAAAAGATAGAAATAGAGCTCCTATGCGGAAATTCTGTCCCGTCTCCTGTGGATATTGTCAGGCATCTTTGGGTTGATATTTAATGAAAACTTTAGTAATTCAACTATAACTTTTTGCTTTGTAATTCTTTCCCTAGTAGCACTTATAGAAATCCAACAAATTTCTGCATAAATTTGTTCAAGCATAACAATGAAAGGCTTCCACAAAGTTCCAAAAACACATTGCCCCTTATTTTTTCATATTTTGCCAAAATGTGCTGTTTTTATGTGTAAAGGCTCCATGTTAAATTTTACGAAAGCGTACGAGGGCG
Source organism: Chrysaora quinquecirrha (assembly GCA_014526335.1). Lineage (NCBI taxonomy): Eukaryota > Metazoa > Cnidaria > Scyphozoa > Semaeostomeae > Pelagiidae > Chrysaora > Chrysaora quinquecirrha. The sequence goes on along the minus strand of JACTAT010000043.1, from coordinate 227,828 downwards.
TTCGAAAGCATTACGTGAGATAGGGGGCTTCCATACTAAACAATGTTGCAGTTTCGATGACATTTATGTCTCAAGATCTACAGGCACTAGAAAGTTTTAGAAATTTTTTCTAGGAATCCCTCTCAACCAATTTCGGCTGAATGGGTCAGACAAAAACACACAGAAATAACCACAAGTTCAGATTAATGAAGTTTGTAGAATTCATTTAAACAAACTTTGATTTAATCTACTCTCTTCTTTGTATGGTGGCCAATGCCCTTGCAGGTAACGACCCTTTCACCGAGGGTCTGTTTAACAACAACGGCCCTTTACTAAAGGTCTTTTTAACAACAACGGCCCTGCACTGAGGGACCTTTTAACTACAACGGCCCCTTCACTTAGGGACTTTATTAACGAAAGACGCTAGAACCGAGCCACTGTTTATAGTAACGGTCTTACACCGAGGGACTAGGACTTGTATCCACGTTGATACGATCAAAGGGGTGGCTGGGAAGGGGAATTCTTGAACTTAAAGCGAGATATAACTACACTACTTTGCCTGTTTGTTTGAACGACAGAATGATCAGCTACCATGTGCGCCTTTTTTTTCGGTGAAACGATTTGCTGCATCGTTACAGATGAAACTATTCTGAATCTGTCAATGTGAACTTTTTTCTTCGTTTCTCTTAATTACAGACCATACGTCTGAGAATAAACCATGCAGACATGGATGCAGTGGCATTAAATAGCAATTTGTAAGAATGCTCTCAATAAGCGCAAAACCCAAAAGTAATCAAAAGACAGCAACACCTTTCAATGAACTGCGGAAGACTTGAAGGTCTTTCATGGAAACAGAAGCAGAGAAAACTGTGCTGCATTAATTGTCTCCTTGCTGCAGGTCTCTGGGAGCTTCCTGAGCCAAGTGTGGATTTCCTAAGTGTGGTTTTGGCATTTTACTGTAGCTAACAATAAATATCCAATGCATTATGACGTCATAATGACTTAATAATCATTTTTCACTTTTGCCATTGCTGCCTTTAACTTGAATTATTTTTCTCATAATCACTACTTATCTAGTGGAAAACCTTTGTTGACTGTTTCAATCACGCTCAAATACAAATTTTCTAATTTTGAAAAACTACATACATATCTGGGATACTTGAAGAAGCACCTGATGGCAAAGTATAACTGAGTCAGCATTACATTGATATTTGCAGCAGCAATTAAATTAACACCGCTAGAGCGTCAGAAATGATGTCCGATATGGGTTTGCTTTTGCCCAAGTTTCATGAATATATCTTTTTATCAAAGAAATTAGACCGAATTTCTTTAGTCCAGTAGTGACAATTTTCAACATGGTTGCTATGGTAACGGCACATTAGTAACCATAGAAACTACCGCATCACAAGGTTTGTAGATAATTTTTAGGAAAAGTCAAGTACATTCATCTACCTTTGCTTCATGCATTTGGAGTTGTTTAAAGAAATGTAGGAGGTGTGCTATTTTAGCCTCCCCCACGGTCCAGATAGGGTTCAATTGAATATGAGTGAATTTTATGGAGAGTAAGGACAATATAATTTTTTTGGTAACGAAGTACGATGATAAAGCACTTCATAGCACTGGAGAGCCTTATTAAAAATCTGCATCATTATCACAAACATATCAATCATCACGGTCAGTACGAGTAAAGAAAAATTTGATAACGTCATCGAGCTTCAAGGGAGCACTACCAACTAAGAAGGAAAACCCGGTGCCCAAAAATCTGCAAAACGACGTAGAATCTCAAACCTTCATGTGGCTAGTGTTTTGATAGGAAAGGGGGTCAGATAAGCTGTCCATTAATTTTCTTGAAGATGGGAAGCTGGACTTGGCAAATTTCGTTAAGGAGAAAATCCAAAGGCCTTAAAAGAGATTGCTAATTATCAATGCGTGAAAAAATTCAAGAAGCACCAATGTTAAATTCTAATAGCAAAATCAGCGGCATGGAAAAGTTAGATTCTAAATTGAAATGGCAATGAGCGGACATTGGTTAATTTGTGCCAAAAGCTTTTTAAAAACAAAAAAGTGAACGTTTCTGGTTTTGCAACCACTCTTCGGGACTTTCTCAAGAAAGGAAAAGGAAAGTACATAAACATCATGTTTGTGCTTCTTGACAGAATTTCAAACATTTCCAATCAAGTAAATATATTCGGACTTATCAAGGCTGTTTCTGACACTATATTATACATGATAGTCACCACTTATCATGACAAGCCTTTGATATTTAGTTGGGCAACGTTTCGGGAGAGATCCGTCTCCCATCATCGGGCAATGAGAAATGTGGTTTCTAAGAGCGTTTGGCATTAACTCGTTGTGCAGGTATCTGAGAGAGAATCTCAGATGGATCGAATATCGCATAAGTTTGAGCTTTTGCCATTCCAACATACGCACGTTTGCCAACATGGAATCTCCATGATGCAATTTCAGAGTAAATATATTCGGACATATCGAGGCTGTTTCTGACACTGTATTAGACATGATAGTCACCACTTATCATGAAAAGCCTTTGATATTTAGTTGGGCAACGTTTCGGGAGAGATCCGTCTCCCATCATCGGGCAATGAGAAATGTGGTTACTAAGATCGTTTGGCATTAACTCATTGTGCAGGCATCTGAGAGAGAATCCCAGATGGTTCCACTCAAATCGCATTTCCTTTGATCCAAGAAACATCCTAGCCCCAAACATGGTTCAGGACAACACTTACTCGACGTGCAGAGAATTACAGCAACGAGTGTTTTAAAATCATTGGCAAAGGAAGATCTTAGTTACACTTAGGAGTTTTGGAATCTGTCCGCATCAAAACCAAAAGCAGATTCTGTGTAGACAGAAAGAGTTCGTTTTCCCACTTGGCCCCTTTAATTATTTATATTATCTACCCTCTATAGACGGCAAGCTGATTGGTGCTTAAAACACAACGCCAATTCAGTTGCTATTTCTGGCAATTGCATTTTGATCTGCATCTGGGTATATCTGCCTGGCCCTTCCAGTCCAATTTTTGGCAGCAACGAACAGAAACGAAAGCGATTCAAATGTGGATGATGTAGCTGACAATAATAAACAAAGTAAAGAATACTTGTCTTCAAGAAAGCTGAAGTGTTTATATTGGCCGAACAAATGCTAAACGATATTGTTGATCTCATATCAACAACGACCACTCTGAGGAGATACCTCATTTTGAATATATCAAAATACTGCCAATGGGAAGCATTACGAAACATTAGTAGAGGACCTCAATAAAAGAGTGGCATCATACAACCCAACAGGACCACCTGTCAATCGCCAATCAGCAAGAACAAAATTTAAAAAGATTGTCAGCGAGTGCAGAAATGTCAGCCTCACGATCAAAAAGGCAATTTGCATCGATCGAAACAAAGTGGAAAAAGGTTTCGGGAAACGGTGGGACATTTTATTTAAATTTGTTTCTAGTAAACCATCATCAAATCCAGAAAATAACATAGAACCATCGTTTGAAGACGATACATGACCAGAGAAGACAGATCCAGTAGACTACTAATCGCAGACTCCAGAGAAAGTGAAGAAGTTTGTTCCCAAGCGCCCTAGTGGGTCTAATGAAAGCTTGAAATCAAGCTTCGTAAATGCATTAAATAAAATTATTGACAACGATCCCATAAGAGAAAAAATGCATTCCGCAAACATGAGATGAAACTCGTAGATAAATTGAATCAACTTTCTGCTCCAAGGCAAGTACCACAAACTATTTTCCATCCTAGGCAGCAATTCTATAACCAATCTCCATCATACACACCTAATTTTGTAAAGAAAGTTCAGGTTCATGGGCATCAAACATTCCCTCATGTTCGTAAGGGTAGCGCATGGCCATTTTAATTAAGCCGTGAAATGTCAGGCTGGCGTCTGGTCGTTTTATGTCTGCAGTGGAATGTCAGGGTAGCGCCTGGCCGTTTTAATTCTGCCGTGGAATGTCAGGGTGGCGCCTGGCCGTTTTATGTCAGCTGTGGAATGTCAGGGTGGCACCTGGCCGTCTTCTTTAGCTTTCTCGCCACTTTTCTTCAAGGGCTTCTTTCGCTTCTCTTTTCCTAATTCCACTTTCGTTTGGTTAAAGTTTTGGTTAGTGCCCAAGTTTTTTTATTAGGCTTTGGGGATTTTTCAACGGAGGCTTGTTTTCGTCGGTGATTTTGGTGGGTACACTGCGTGTCCTTTGGCCGGAAACTGTGTTTTCCTGTTTCAATCACCGACCTTAAAGGTGTAGTTTTAGTGCAAGCAGTTGAAGGGCTAATGCACTAAACGCCCACTTCTTGAAGTGGAGCCTGGTGAGTATTAACTATGAAATACACTTTTACTGATATTTCTAATTTCATTTTTTTACGTGATTTCAAGCATTTGAAATCACGTATTTGCAATTCAATTCAAGGAGATAAGCATTACCAAAAAAATATCACTTGACTGATTTTAAATGTACGCCATTTTAGGTCAAGCGTTGCAATACTTTTGTACCCAAGTGTATTAAAAAATATACTAAACGTTAACGCCATAGCAATTCACTTCAATGCTCATATGATGTGACACCATTGAACTAAAAATTGAAAGATTGGAACGACAATTCTACTGTTAAAGTTTGCGCACGAGTGTGTCACAAAATGGCGGTCATGAGCGCGGCCATTGTACGTACGTACAAGATTTAAAGGACTCAGTACGGAAAATTAACTACGCAGGCAGCCCAGTTTTACCACAATACAAGATTAGCCTTGGCTAGAAAAGATCATTCCTTCTAAGAATTCATTGCCTTCACGGGAACCATGTGACCTGTCGACCATCGCTTAATTTTTTGTAGAGTCCGGGGAGGTTTAGGGGATGCCATAGAGGACTAACCTCCCTGGACTCTAGCAAAAGTTCAGCAATGGTTGACAGGTCACATGGTTCCCGTGAAGGCGATGAATTCTTGGAAGGAGGGATCATTTCAAGCCAAGGCTAATCTTGTACTATTGTAAAACTGGGCTGAAGAATAGATTCAACACGCAGAATAGATTGAAGAATAGATTCTGTCCTGGATAGCGCTAAATCCCAAAAGTCAGACGGAAACAATATGCGAAGAATCGGTCCATGACCGGAGAAGCTTGAAAGGAATAATTTTGGACTATCAGCACTTTATCGCACTCAGCTGCCATTTGTGATAACTCTATCGAGTTCTTTCTAGAATATTCCAGAGTAGAGTGAAACAACAAAGAAGAGGTCGATCTATGTAGTTCCAAGTATTAATATTCGACAATCTATTTCATACTATTATCATCTCAAATGACAACGATCCGATCTCTCAGTTTACTCAAACGATCTGACTATATTTTTACAATATTCATCAAATAAAGCTCATACAAGAAACTACTTGTTTAATATTAACCAATGAAATTAAAGGAATAGAAATACGTAAATAAAATCGTGGGCTGCATGAATATAATCTACACATAAGCTGAGTTTCCGTGTTAAGTATAAGAGAGTTTTCATGACTAATCAAAATCTCGTAGCGATGCAGAGGCTCTTATGCCTTTTTACGCAAATGAAACCATCAAACAAGGAAATAACATGTAACAGGAAAATATAAAAATGTTACTCATACAATTACAAACGTTCATAGGAAAAACAAGAACGTCAATAGGAAAAATGTAAGAATGCGGACACAAATTGCCCAGCGTGCATGCGCATCCATGTAGAGCATGTGAAGTTCCTACACCATTTAAGCAAGGCCTAATACTGCGATTGAACAGGAAGTGCATTAAAATTGGTGTAAGCAAGTGACATTCGGGTTGAAAAATGAAGAAGTAACTGCTGCAACTTAAACTAGAGTTATCCAAAAAATTCATTTTTAAAACGAAAAACGGCTGCGATGAAGTTGCTGTAAGCAAAGATTAGGCCAGCGATTATTTGAGTTCAACAAGAAGGTGAAGGGCTGTAAAGAAGTTTTCGTGAAAATTATTCAGAAGAGGTTAAATTTAAATTTGAAAACAGAATGAAAAACATTATAAACGGGCTTTGGGTGGAAAAGTGACAGAGATTAATTGCAGCATCTGAAACTGGAATTGGATTTTCAAAATCGACGAGACTCTGCTAGGATCGAGCGCTGGGATGAACTTGCAGTAAACAAAAAACAAAAGCTTAGGTCAAGGTAAAGAGGGAGAAGAACTTATCGCGAATTTCATTAAAGTTAAATTTTGTTGGGTAAGCAGAAATAAAATATTACTAAAGAGCATTTGAACCGAATAAACACATATTAATGGCCGTATGTATATCAGATAGTATAATTGAGCAGAATTCGTCAGGTCAGGTGACAATAAAATCATCCAACATATTAGAGTCAATACGTTAAATCTGAATATATTTTGCATCACGATTATGTAAAACTGTGACCTAAAATGTTATTACTATATTTTAATTGTGATTTCGAGAAATTGTTATCTATTTCTATCGACTTTCTCGTCATTTTTAGCTTCAAACCCTTCTGGCATGGAAATTTTTCCCATTTTCCGCACTTAACCTTATGTTCGCGCATCTCACACATACGTACAAGCACTTGCTTCATGACAAGCATTTTAAACACAAAGCAGAACAACAGAGTTGTCGCTCCAGTATATTTATTTTTACTTCAATGTGTGCCACCAATTCAATTCAATTGAACACTTTTCTAAACACATTCAAGTTTGGGCTTCATGTGGGCAGATGACAGATACTTGCGATTTCATTGCTAGGCATTTAATCTTCTTGTTTATTTTCTCTGATTTTTGCTTCCTTTTAGGGCTATTATGCCGAACTACTAGCTCTGATACCACAACGTTTGTCGATCGAAATGTTCTCTTCGCTTCATTTACCATTTCCTCAATATTGTTGATGGCATCCTCGTGCTTCGTGATGTCATTCTAGGTCCACTATTCTTCAACATTTTTATCAATGATTTATTCTTCGTTATCAAAAATAGCGAACTATGTAACTATGTTGACGACAATACAATTTGGATTAAAGATAAGGACATTGATGAAATAACAACTAAACTAAATCAAGAAATGAATATTATCAGTAAATGGTTCAAAGATAACTCAATGATCTTGAATGGTGAGAAATGTAAATTCATGATCCTAGAAACTAAAAATAATTGACAGAATAAAGCAGTAATGACAATAAATAACAATCCTCTCGAAGAGGTTAAGGAAGCTAAACTCCTAGGTGTCACTCTTGATAGCCAACTGTCATTTGAGAAGCACATAAAGAACATTTGCAAAAGCGCTGGGAAAAAGCTTAGTGCTCTCGCAAGATTAGCCCCATACTTAGATGAAGCAAAAAAGATACTTCTTATGAAAACATTCACTCTATCCTCTTTTAACTATTGTCCCCTTGTCTGGATGTACTGTAGCAAGAAAAGTAACTATCTAATCAATTCCATTCATGAAAGGGCTTTAAGAATAGCGTATAATGATTGCGAATCCCTTAGTTTTTCAGACCTATTAAGGAAAGATAATTCAGTAACAATCCACGAGTTGAACATGCAAAAGCTCTTGGGTGAAATTTTCAAAACCACGAGACGTGGCCCTGCTTCAGTGACAGAAAGAGCAATCAATCGAACATTCAAAACGCAACTGAAAATGGGTTCCAAGAAACTGCTTTTCTTCACTCTGATAATGGCCACTACCATGGTGGCTGAAATATTAGTCACTAAATAAGATATGGTTAGTATAAGCAAAATTAATGTTCTATTACTCATTATTAACACTACCAACCAACAGCGATGTCATACATACTTAGAGGTTAAGAATGAGGATAAGATTACAAGTAAAGAATTGAAAACAAGAGAAGGGCCATTTTTTCGCAATTAGCAAAAACAATTACAGTAGATGAGAACTGGAAGAAGCTGATAATGAAAAGTAAAGGAATATTGCTTAAAGGAATATTGTTGAGGTCCAAATAAATTAGAGGCAACTCAGCTTTAGAAGACTGTAAATTGCAAATTTAGCAGCTGCATTAACCCTGTTAGATCACGAGAAATAAAATCCAACTCGTGTTGTCTTTCAAAAGAGAGAGAAAATTCATCAGGACCATTTCCACAGCCTCCTTTTCCAGACGAGTTTTTAAAACCAGGATGAGCCATGAACTCTATCTCAGTTGTAGAATGATATCTCTGGTCCATTTTTTCCATATCAACTCTGTCTAAAATATGCCTTAAAACGCGTTGAATATTAGAAGTTGTCATATTTTTTCCAGTGATCGACAATCCCATGAAGAAGTCAGCATAACTATTGGAAGAAAGATGGTTTATTGAGTGATAAATAAACATCGTAAAAAATAAGATCCTGGACGAAAATATCACTATACCCTATATCAGCAAGTTTAAAGCACTCGGTAGCAGCAACAGAATCCAAACAGACCATCTTATAAAACTGAAGTGTTTCTTTTTCGAGCCAACTGCACTGATCAAGATTTATCTCTGCAGGCAAGCGAGTTCTTCGAATTCCAAACTTATTTAATGTAGCTGCAAATACTTCTCGCACTAAGGGTAAAACGTGAACGTGTTGGTGACCATCAACATATAATGGATAATGTCCAAGCATTCCTTTAAAACATTGAATTTGTGATTCTATCTCTACCTGGATCTGAAATGAGAGAAATATAAACAATGAATAATAGTTTAACAGCAGCACCAATTTCAGATTTAAACATTTTGGCAGAAGCTTTGGCAGTCCCCAAAGGAACCTCGAGTGAGTGTACAAGGCACTTTTTGAAAGCCACCTCCGCTACGGCAATGTTGTAAGGGACAGTCTGACGCAAACAAAGATAAAGCATTAACTAACAGTCTTCTAACATCAGTGAAAAGCATTATTCAGTCTGCCAAATACAAAGATGGTTGGACTTCTTAACGGCTGTCGATACGAAACCTCTTGTTCATTCGCAAAGCATGACTTATGCAATCAATCATGGCCTTAGTTCAAAAAAACTTCACACAAGGATCAATGCTTACTGCTTATGAACAGAAAAGTACCTCGGCCTTGCAAATCAAAAGACCTATAATAAATATACGAAATGCAGTTTAAAATTTTCTGCCGTTAAGGAATGAGATCCCAGTTATCATAAAACCAAGTAATTCTCTAACTGGCTTCAAACAAGGTATTAAAAACATCCTCTGAACAAATAGTACCAATCACGAACACTTGGAAAGGCAGCACCACGGCACGGTTAGGTTACTTAGAAAAATTTATTTTTATTCGCTTTTTGGCAAAAATTAGAATATAGCTATAAGCTGAAAGAGTATCATGAAAAAGATTAATTAAATTAAATTGATAGATTGAATAAAAAAATAAGAAAATAACTGGAGAAAGTCCATCTAAACAACTTTGCTTTGTTCCTCGACTTTTGTTTCATGTCGGGCCTTAATTTGTTCATAAACGCAACCAAAACTTCTCTTAATTTCTTTCGTGTCATAAACAATCATTGCTGCACTGCGTGCGGACTTGCTAATTGGTTAACTTATATTTCATCTTTTTTTGGTAAGAAAACCATCGTTTCTAGTTCCTGATCTTGGAAGTGTAGTACCCTGTACTTGGTCCCAGAGCCTTGTATTTGTATATAGATTATGTAACCTATTGTTTAGTTCAGTTGTGATGTGATTATGCCATGAGTGGTCCATGTGTCCTACTTCTATAAAATGGAATACAACATTGGCGACGAGGATATCAAGGTTGTAAAAGAAAAATAAGATGGCTGCAGCAATGAATTTGCAGTTACAGTTACAGTCCTTTAATCCTGATACTGATGTGGGAGCGAGTGTTGCACCAAAGTGGAGGGTATGGGCTGAAGATTTTAAAACGTATCTTGTAGCTAGCGATATCACAAGCAACAAAAGGAAAAGAGCTTCTCTATCTAGCTGGACCCCGAGTACGCGAAATATTTAGACTTTTACCAGACACTCGAAATGACGCTGAGTTTGATACAGCACTTACGAAATTAAACGAGTATTTCGAACCACAGAAGAACCGTCTCTTTGAAGTATATAAATTCAGACAAGCTGTTTAAGGCCCTAAAGACACACTCGACAAATATCATACCCGCCTAAGGGCGCTTGCAGAAACTTGCGAATTCCACGACTTGGACTTCGAAATTAAAGTTCAAATTGTATTAAATGGATCGTCTACTCGACTAAGAAAGCAGGCTTTCAAAGACCCTAAAATGGAGCTCAAAGATGTATTATTGGCAGGCCGTCAAGATGAACCGAGCAAGTTTCAAGCCACTGCGATAGAAGAACAACACAAGCCCAGCGAAACAGAGAAATGAAATAAGTTATATCTAGAAAGGACGGCAAAATCAAGCTCAAAAGAAAACCAAACCACGCAACAGACAAAGAAAAATTATAACAATGTGGTGGTGAATGGCCCCATATAAATGAATGCCCAGCGAAAGGCAAGACTTACGCAAAATGCCACAAAGAAAATCATTTTGCCAGCCAGTGCTTCTCAAAATTCACACGACAGAACAACAGAGGAAGCCACATAAGCCCTCTCGAAGCAAACAAAAGCACAATAGAGTCAGATTCAGATTCCAGCAGTGAAAATGAAAGCGCATATTGTTATGGCGGTAAAATGATCATTTTACCGTAGTTAATATGAAGAAGGGCTGCGCGCACATACTCGGTCAGGAATGAATGCTGACTTCCTGTTACCCCCTCGAAGAACAAGGCATGTGCTTGCCAGGTTGCTTGCGTGGCCCATCCTTGTTATTGCAATCAATTGTGAAACACAATTTATGCAGTTATTACAGCTTTAGCTCCTGATTTTTCCTCCCTTCCCTTCCCTACTACCTTTTTAATCTTCTTATTCTTATCTTTTCTCGGTCTTTTCTACTATCCTTGCCTTTTCTCCATAGCTACCAACTGTGTGAGCGGTGTGTTGGCCGAAGGTCAATTCCTTATCCAATCACCAACCTTAACGAGATATTTGCTCAGGCAGCATAGGCCAATGCACCAACGGCCAGCTTCCTGAGAATGTATTAAACGCAATTCAAGCAACGACAACAGATCATCCAACTGCGAAAATCAAAAAAGTGGTCAATAGGAAACGGTAAAACTCACCATAGATACAGGCTCGTCTATCAATGTTATCAGTCAATCAGTTTTCAAAAAGCTGCGCGATATCAAGTTGAAGAAAACAAAGATAAAGGCTTTTCCGTTCAACTCAAAGACCCCCCTGCAAATGAAAGGTAAATTCCAGACTACAATGGAATCAAAAGAGAAAATTACGGTGACTACAATCTATGTTACTGCGGACGACGGATGTTGCCTTCTTTGTTCTAAAACGTCAGAAGAATTGGGACTGATTAGTTTGCATTTGATTACTGTGCAGTTGAATAAAAGCCGGAATGGTGAAATCGTGGAACAAGCCAGAACTCAGGGCCTTGGAATCAGGAATATTCTAAAGGAATACGAAAATACCTTTGTGATTGAAAGATAAACAAATAAAATTGTGTGTGGACAAAGATGTAACACCTGTAAGACAGCAACAACGCCGTGTTCCATTCCATTTGCGTGAAAAGGTGGAGCACGAAATCAGAAATCTAGAATTGCAGGACATCATTGAAAAAGTTCCTGAAACAGAACAGACAGATTGGGTATCACCCATTGATATAGTTCCAAAGACTGAAGGAAAAATACGTCTTTGTGTTGATATGAGAGCTGCAAATACAGCCATAAAGAGAATAAGACATCCAATACCTACCGTGAAAGATGTATCGTTGGAGTTAAATGGAGCAAAGTTTTTCTCAAAGTCGGATCTCAGTCAAGCCTATCATCAACTAGAGTTGGCAGTTGAAGGCTGCCCAATCACAACCTTTTCAACACATTTAGGACTATACAGATATAAACGATGGACAAATTCGAGTGAAGAAATTTTTCAGCATATACTCCAGCAAGTTTTACAATAAATACCAGGTGTCAAAAATATCGCAAGTGATATTATAATTTTTGCCCCAACTTACAAAGAGCGCAACAAAGCACTAGAAGCATGTCTCAGAAGACTGAAAGAGAACAATTTGAAGTTGAATATTGGCAAATGCAAGTTTTTAAAACAAAATCTGGAATTCTTTGGACTTTCGTTTTCTGCAAAAGCACACAACCAGATCCAAAGAAAGTAGTATCTGCCTTTGTGAACTGTTCCAAACCGACTACAGTCAGCGAAATATACAGTCTACTTGGAATGGCGAACTTTAGTGCCCAACTTATCAAAGATTTTGCGACGATCACCGAGCCATTAAGAAGACTAACTTGCACGGATACAGTAGTTACATGGGGGTAGTGAACAAGACACTGCTTATGACACCTTTAAACAGGCATTGATGAAGAGCCCAGTCATGGTCTACTTTGACACTCAGAAAGAATCCATCATTATGGTAGATGCAAGTCCTGTTGGTCTATCCGCAATTCTCGCACAGCGTGAACATGGGAAAACCGAAAAAAAGATAAGAGCATATGTACGTCGTGCTTTAACAGCAACAGAGCGTCGATATTCACAGACATAAAAAGAAGGTTTAGCAATTGTTTGGGGAATAGAACATTTCCATCTGTATGTATATGCTCGATTTACCCTCTACACAGCAGGATAAAGGTGCCGAAAATTTGACGTCATTAAAGGTATCCTTATTTGAAAAATACCTGAAAAGCACACTGTAGCGAAGGTAGTTTGATGAAATTATGTGCCTTGAATTCAGCTCTGAAAAAGAGCTATTTGCAACTCAAAGGTAATTGAAACAAGGGGCAAAGGCATTTCCTTGCAAAATTCAATAACGTATTGCAGGATTGTAATGAAGCAATTTCAAAGTACTTCAATTCGTATCTTCTGAGTAATTCTTAATGAGTCGTAACAACCACATCAGCTTCGAGACTTGATGAGAAAAACTTTTCGCTTTGCTTTCATTCACATTAGCATAGTGAGCATCCAAGATCCTTCAGGTTATAACTGCCTTTACACAAACATACCCAGGTATATATTCGTTTATTTTCAACCTTGCACCAAGTGTTTGCGAATGGGATTGACTGATGTTCTTGACAAAACAGCAATCGTGGTTGGGCTTCGTCAGAAGGTTGGTAATTTTCATTTCAGGTAACTTCCAAATAAGGATACCTTCAATAACGTCGAGAGATCTGAATTAAAATCGAGGCTTCTCAAATCTTGAATAAAAGAAACCCTATTATTTGCAACATCGGTAAAGTCAGTAGTCGCTAAAAATAAATAAAAAAATTTCATAAAAAGGCGCCAACACCCAGTTTTCCTCAGTATTTTCCGAGCGTCATTTCAACTCGAAGAATTTTAAGAAACAGCGTCTGTCAAGTCAATACCATCATGGAGAATGACAACGAAGTCGTCATCCAAGACAAAGATATGTTGTCCAAAGACAAAAAAAATTCAGCGCAGAAGCGCAAGTTCGTGACACAATCAGAATTAACCGATTTACAATCTTCCGTTGGGGAGATTCGTTCCGAGATGGCCAACTTGGTCTCCTTCTTACACGAATCTTTTGGTCGGGCGAAAAAGAAAGCCTGCCTAGGCGACTCGACCGTCATCGGTACAAATGGCAGTCAGTCTGCCTCTTCTCAACAGGATATATTATCTCGTTCGACAGAGAATCAGTTTCTCTCCAACGGCAATTAGTTTGCCTTCTCTCCCATCGGAGATCAGATAATGTCGATTATAATTTCTCGGCATTTTTGACACCGCAAACTGCACAAGAAACGGCGAAGCTTCACTTCGTTGAAGACGAAGCAGTAGGCCCAACGATTTCGGAGTCCTACGCCAAGTACGTCGAACATTGCTGTAGAAAAGGCATCCTCAACACCGAGCTCACCAAATTCAAGGAGGCTATTAAGCGTCCCGAAAATTTTCCAGCACTTAGTGTGCCTACTATTAATCCAAATCTCTGGGCACGGTTACCCAAAGAAAGCAAAGATCATGACAAAAGGCTGCAAAACGCCCAAGCTCTTCTTGCAAAAGGCCTGACTGGAGTTGTAGAGGTGAAGGAAACTCTTCTACAGTTCAATACGCATCCTGATAATTTTCGTTCTCTTTTCAAAAGCTTGAATTATAAGCTCGATGCTTGCGTCGCCCTTCTTGGGAACGCATACCTGGAGTCGTCATATCGACGACGAGACCTCCTCAAGCCGGCCATCAATTCAAGGTTCCATTCACTCTGCAGCGCTAAAACCCCCATTACCCATTTCTTGTTTGGGGATAATGTTTTAGAGGCTGTGAAAACTATCCAATCTTCCCAAAAGTTACGCGAACGATTGCCTCACATCGTGGAAATTCAGCACCTCTTTGCTGACCGTTGTTCAGGAACCCTTCTACTCACTCTCAACCAACCAGGCAGAGCCATTTAAACTATCGAGGCCAAACGAACAACGCTTGGCATTCCAAGTTGGGCCAAAAGCAGACACCAAAACAGTCATGACATGTTAGAAAATTACCTCCAGGATAGAAGGCAATACGTTGTTGTAAATGGAAAGTCATCAACGACAGAAATTGTGAAATATGGGATACCGCAAGGCTCGCTGTTAGGGCCAAGGTTACTCGCCATTCATGTAAACGACTTGCCAGATGTCCCAAGTCAAGGTCAAATCGAGATGTTTGCAGACGACACAGAGTATTACTGCGTAGGAAAGACAGAGGATGAAGTTTTATCTGCATTGCAAGTTGGCATAGATGAGATCTCAGCCTGGAGCAGTAGGAACAGTTTAACAATACACCCAGAGAAGTCAGAAATAATGATCTTGTCTAGACGGAAGTTTATAGGACCTATGAAAGCAGTGAAATTACAGAATAAGGTGATCAAAGTTGTAAACGAATCAAAGTGCTTAGGAGTAACCATAGACAGCAAGCTGAAGTGGAAAACGCAAGTTAATAATGCCGCATCGTCAATGAATATCAAATTAAAACAAATAAATAAAACGCTTCAGGTCACTATCACCACAGATTTTGGAAAAGATATATTTCCAAGGTATTTTGCCGGGCTCAACATATGGAATTGCGGTTTGGGGATGTGGTGCGTCATTAGAGGCCTTAGAAAGAGTGCACAGAAGAGCCGCAAAGATTATTCATCAATTACCAAGAAACACTCCTGAACATAAAGTCCTAGATTCCGTAAATTGGAAATCGATTGAGTATATATACAAAAGGCGTGTTGCATGCCTATCACATCACATCTACAATAACCGAGGCCCAAACATTCTTAATAAATTAATGCAACGGAAAACATCATCAAGAAGCATGAGGGATATGCAACAAGTGCAAGACCAAAAACTGAAATAGGGCGATCAAGTTTTCGACACAGGGCAGCAATCATATGGAATGCGATTCCAACAATTATTAAATCTTTTACATCGTATTCTACTTTTAAAAGCGAAATTTCTAAAAACTCTAGAATTTAAATAGTTTATCTTTTGGACATTCGTCTATTATAAAACAAAGAAACATTAATTACATCTATTTTTAAGATATTTCTAATTAAAATTTTTTTATACTCATTTTTATCTAGATTTAAGTATGTTATGTAGTTAAGCAGGCCCACATCAGCAGATGCTGCCTTTTACTGTCCTGCGTTATCACAAAAAGTATGTATGTATGTCACAGAGCAACCAATTCGTGAAGAGAAACTAGCAAAATTGAATGGAGAATAACGGGCAAAACTGGATTTTTTCTTCATAATTGGCGTAACATAACTTCAAATAAATTTGTTCTAAGCCTTGTTCGTGGCATTCGTATCAATTTTACTGCCACTCCTTTCCAACTTCTCCCTCCGAAACCGATTCCGTTTTGGGAGGACGAAGTGACATGCATCGATACCGAGATCAAAACGCTCCTGGAAAAAGGTGCCAACCCTATAAAGATCCAATTCATTTCCAATATTTTAACCCGACCTAAAAAGTCAGGGGGCTTACGCACTATCATAAATCTCAAAAACTGAATAAGCTTGTTGAAAAAATCCATTTCGAAATGGAGCACATTATGACGATTTTACCTCTTATCAAGAGGAATTCATTTATTACGTCTCTTAATTTAAAAGACGCATATTTTTCACTATCAATCGCAAAACAATATCGCAAATACCTTCGTTTCATGTGGAAAGATGAAATCTATGAATATCAATGCCTTTGCTTTGGCTTAAGCCTTGCTCCGTTTTATTTCACAAAAGTTATGAAGCCGATTATTTCGCAGTTACGGCGAGAGAGCATTAACTGCACATACTACATAGACGATAGTTTGTATATCAACAATTCCGAAACAACTTTGCAAGAATAGACAAGTCGAGCAATGACTTTCCTTGAAAGCCTTAGCTTTACAGTAAATTGCAATAAATCGTCTTTTACTCCCACAAAACGCATAAACCATCTTTGTTTTGTAATTTATTCATAAGCCTATACTGTTAGTTTACCTAATGATAAAGTAACAAAACTCGAGCTTGCCTGTTCTGAGCTGATCGAACAACGCTACGTAACAATCCGCTCCTTTGCCAAGGTGATTGGTTTGCTTGTTTCTTCTTTTCTTCCAGTACGGTATGCTCAGCTACATACCAGCTATCTTGAAATTTATAAAACAAAAACCCTTCCACGCTTGGGTAACTATGATGAGAAGGTCTATCTACCCTACAAAATTTGCTCCGAAGTTCGCTGGTGGAGCAACAATTTAAAGACCCCATAATGGTTGCTCTGTCGATTAGATTCTAGGCCTGGATGGGTGGCGATACGAAGTATATTCCGATGTCAGTGAGCTTGGATGGGAAGCTACTGTTTTCCAAGGAGGTCAATTACTCCAACAAACAGGTGGACGTTGGTCACAGCGAGAAAAAACCAGACATATAAATTTCCTTGAGCTCCAATCAATACAATTTGCGTTAATTGCATTTAATGATCTCATCTCAGGGCATAACGTTAGAAAACACTGTGATAACACGCAGCTATATCATACGTTAAAAAATTTGGTGACTGCCATAGCCCTGCGTTAAATTACTTGAGCTGTAAAAACTGGCACTAATGTATTGATAATAAAGTTCCCTTAACTGCTGTTCACATACCTGGCATAAACAATACCTTAGCTGACAAATTTTCGAGGAAATTCATCGATAATATTGAGTGAAGTCTTGACATAGCCGTTTTTGATCGTCTTTGTGTGCATTTCGGGACACCACCAATCGATTTATTTGCTTCCCGCCTTAATAACAAGGTGCCAGAATTCTTCTCATGGCGCCCTGACCCCTTTTGCATCGGAGTAAATGCATTCTCCGATTCATGGGATAAAAAAAATGGCTATGCATTTCCACCATTCAATCAGGTTTTACACAAGCTAACTAAGCATCTTTCCTGCATAATTGTTCTCATTTGTCCCTTTTGGCCAAGCCAACCATGGTTTCCAACATTATCTTCCTATCTTGCAGACAATCCCACTTTGTTACCATCTATAACTTCCTTGCTCAGATGTCCAGGCAAACCCGAAGTCAAGCATCCTCTTCTACCGAAAATGAAACTCGTGGCTTGCAAATTATCAGCAAACAACTATCTTCATTCCAACTTCCTCAAAAAAACACTCGATATCATGCTCGCAAGTTGGAAGAAAAACACATAGAAAAACTCATGCTACGAGAAGGCTCGAAGAACTCAAATCGAAGTTCGCCGAGTCTCCTCCGATTAGGAATTATGCATATGTTTTGGAAAATTGCGATAGAAATTTCCACTTTTTGACTCAGAGATATGATTATTGATCCGTGATCTAAGATTAGTTGTATGTCCTATGTAATTCATATTGCTTTCACAAAGATTGCAGCTCAGCTGTTGCATGTGATATTCGATATTATTTGCCAATCAGATCCATTTGCAGTTACAAAGCTGTTCACTGGTTGGAGATACATCTTACATAATTTAGAACGTCGGTTTTCGCAAACAAAAATTCTTCTTGTGAGATTTGAAATATCATTATCATTATTAGTGTTGAACTTTGCTTTTGTTAGTATAGATCTGAGATTCGCAGGTTGTCTTAATGCTATAGGCTTGGTATTTCGGAGTTTATCTTTTGTTTGTTGTTCTTGGATAGAGTTAAGAAGACTTGATATAGTTTTCATGATGTTTGGGTTGTTAAGGTTCGGATAGTAAGCTGTAACTAAAGGGATAATATCATTGTTGGGTTTAGGTGCTGGTCCTTGAAGTTTGGCATTTCGAAAGGATCTTCTAATTGGCTCTCATGGATAGTTGCAAGATAAGTGCCAGGTTTCCAATTCTTTCAAACGTTCTGATATTTTGTCTTCTGTTACAAAGACAATAATTCCTTTGGCTAAGTTGAATGGGATTGTATCTGTAATATGCTTTGGATATGCACTGTTGTAATTTTGATAATCGTGTGAATTTATAGATTTGTAATATATCTGTACTAATAAATTTTCCCTCTTTGAGTATAATTTCAATATTTAGAAAATTCAGTGTTTCAGTTTTGGATGATTTAATTGTACCTTTATCCATTGTAAATTCAATTGATGCATGCAGGTTGTTAAAGGCGTCGAGAAATAAAACTGGATCAATGTCCTGAGGTACGGCAATAAAGAAATCGTCCATGTAGTGAGTGTATGAAATTTTATCTATGAACAGATTGGTTCGTTGAAATATTTTTTTAAAATATATATACATATATGTTCTAAAAAGATTTAAGCATGGAGAGTCTGCATGAACAGACGAAACTAGTCGCAAAATAAACGAGCTGTTTTTGTTAATGTTTTCTACCGTGTTTCGATATATATAGCTATATATTATATTATATAGGAAGAATTTATTATGATTTTTCCGTTGTACAGTGCTCAATACGTGCACACGTAGAGCGTGATATATAATCGAGAGTGGAGAGAAAATAGAAAATCAAACAACTCTTGTTATATCACTCTTCAGGAGATGCTGATGTACTGAATGTTATTCCTCGTATAAATACTTATGTATATACTATAATGGGCGGTCCAGAGATGTTATGTAAGATTTTGATTACATAATTTACAAGCGGTAAGGAGATTATTAGGTGTTACATAATAATGCTTTATTTCTATGGCAAGATGATACAAGTTCATTACGTTGTTAAGTGTCGATAGTTCGGGGTGGAAGATAATTAAGAAATTCTCTTTAAGGCATAAATTGCATCTTTTGCTGATAATCACGAAATACATATTTGCTTGAACCCGATGAATATAAGAATTATTGGAAGAAAATATCACCAAACAAACTAGTAATAGTGAAAAACATAAACGATGCTACAAAACAAATTGCGAAAAAATCATCAATAGACGACAGGATTGAACGTTTACAAGAAAAGGAAGCGTATATCACAATCAAAGACCATCAAGAAAATTTCCCAAACAAAATTTGTTGCAGATTCATAAACCCATCAAAATCAGATATTGGTAAAGTGAGTAAAGCTTCATTGCATATAATCAACAGGCAAATAAGAGAAACGACCAAAGTTAATCAGTGGAAGAATACAAATTCTGTTATGAAATGGTTTACTGATATCAAAGATAAACAAGAAGCATCATTTATCACATTTGACATTAAATCATTCTACCCTTTTATATCTGCAGAACTCGATTATTCAACAAATCGATAGAATATGCGAAAAGCATAACTGAAATCAGCCTCAACGAACTGCAGATCATATCCCATGAAAGACATTGCTCTTTCACTCTGGAGAGACATGGGTAAAGAAGAAAGGTGATGAAGATTTTGACGTGCCAATGGGGTGCTATGGTGGTGCAGAGATATGCGAATTAGCTGGTGCCTACATACTAAGCAAACTGGATCCAATAATGAATAAGGAAGATGTAGGATTATACAGAGACGATGGTCTGGGAATTGTACGAAACTTATCTGGTCTAGAAATTGACAGAAAAAGCAAATTATCAAGGTATTCAAAGACTGTGACTTATCCATCACGATTGAAACAAACATGAACACAGTGGATTTCTTAGATGTACGTTTGAATTTAAGCAGCAACACATTCCAACCATACAGAAAGCCAAACAATGATCCTGTCTACATAAATAGAAATTCAAATCATCCTCCAGCAATACTGAAGCAGATTCCAAGCAACATCAATCGCCGAATCTCAAACTTATACTCAAGTAAAGAAATGTACAGCAGAGAAATTCCTTTCTACGGAAACGCCCTGGAAAAAAGCGGATCTAAAGAAAAACTCACCTACGTCCCACAAAAAACGAATCAACAAGCGGATGAAAACAGATGGAAAAGGAAACGGAAAATTATCTGGTTCAACCCGCCTTATTCAAATAATGTGAAAACAAACGTTGGTAAAATATTCTTCAAACTTGTCAACAAGCATTTCCCAAGAGATCATCAACTGGCCAAAATCTTCAATAAAAACACAGTCAAAGTAAGCTACAGCTGCATGAAAAACATCAAATCAATTATATTATCACATAACAAAGCAATCTTCAGACAGGGCCGTCGCTAGGACTCAACGACTGGGGGGGTGTAGCTTGGCATTTTGCCGACAAAATTTGGCTTTTACGAGATGGGTGTGGCTTGGCTGTTGCTCTTTCCTTGGCGAATTTCTCTCTGTTTCCCAAGCTTTGCACACAACCGTCAGGCCAGGAATATTATGCTTGAATCATAGAATCATATTGAAATGGGGGACACACATGCAAGAGGGGTCCGGGGACATGGTCCCCCGGGAAAGTTTTGAAAATTTGAACTCTAAAATGGCGTGAAACACAACCTTTTCAGCTGTTGGACAACAACATTGTAATCATTTGCCAGTTTGATTCTTGTATACACTGTATAATTCGAGACTACACGTCTTTTTTTATAAGGAACCTTAACTCTGAGTTGAGGCTGGAGTTCCTTAATTTTTCAACAAAATGAGGCTGAAGTCGTGAGATATGTTTGAATACTAATTTTTACAGCAAATTCGTATAAACTTGCTTTATTTTCTAACTTTAAATATAAATGGAGTCGTTTTTGGAAGAAGGATGGATGCACAAATCGTCTTGTTCTTGAAAAAAATTATCCTTAGTTTTTCATCCGAGCCTCGGCAGTTCCTTAAAGTTCCTAAATTTTTGGGAATTTTCAGTCTCGAGTTCCTTATAAAGGTGTTCCTTATAAAAACGTAGAGTTTGATAATGCACTCTAGAGCGCTTTACAGCTTGAAATAGGACTAAACCTCTAATTTAGACATAGGCATTCTTGGCGACCCCGTGCATTGTATCTCCATC
Organism: Chrysaora quinquecirrha; assembly: GCA_014526335.1. Lineage (NCBI taxonomy): Eukaryota > Metazoa > Cnidaria > Scyphozoa > Semaeostomeae > Pelagiidae > Chrysaora > Chrysaora quinquecirrha. The sequence continues at coordinate 206,560 of JACTAT010000043.1, read as the reverse complement.
CTGTTTGCTGCTGCGCGCTTGTATCTGTCATGGCTGGCAAACTGGCATATACAGATACGATTAGCTGGTAAGGAAGCACATTCTCTCGGCATTTGCTCGCAGTTAGCAACCTCCCAACTGTTATTGATACCTATGTCGGCAGCTGTGGAAAGTGGATGCTAGTATTCGTCGGCAAGCTATGTGCTGAACGTTTACCCGACATTTGCCGACACGTTTATTTTGTTTCTTTTGATTTGCAACATTTCTCGCCCTTAGTTACTATTGCCGAAAATTCCGTTCTTCTTAAATTTGCCGACGGACGACTTGCCTGGGGGGGTGTCACACCCCCCACACACCCCCATAGCGACGGCCCTGTCTTCAGATCCAAGTGGATGTAACTGCCGTGTAAAATAAAATTGTCCTTTGGAAAATAAATGTCTAACACGCAGTCTAATCTATAAAGCAACTGTTCAAAATGATGTGGATGACGAACAAAAAAGATACATCGGAATGACAGAAGGTACATTCAAACAACGATATCTAAAATACTGCAAAGATTTTAGGCAGGAAAAATATGGAAAAAGTACGGAACTTTCTAAATACATCTGATTGTTCAAGAAAGAAGGTAAAACGCCGAATATAAGATGGAAAATATTAAAAAGAGTAAAAAGCAATCACAGTAATAATTATTGCAAGTTGTGTTTAACAGAGAAATTATACATAATTTGGTCTATAGGTGAAAGTGATTTATTAAATACCAAATCAGAATTTATAAGCAAGTGTAGACACCAAAATAAGTTAATTATAAAAAATCTCTGTAAATAGCATTTTACTACTGCAGCGCCATAATCTTTTTTAGAATTCTTTTAGAATTCCTCTAAGCATTCTATAGAAATATACTGTTATATACATTCTTCATTTGCAATAACATCTTCGGTTGTACTAATAAGCTCCTATTTTAGTCAAGCACTGTGAAAGGATTATTGATAAGTTTATTATACATATATATATGTATATAATTTTATTATACATATATAAATATATATATATATATATATATATATATATATATATATATATATATATATATATATACATATCTATATTGAACTCTATTAAACTCTAAATGCAACTCTCAAAAATGAATATGGAAGGTTAGATTTATTGATTTGGGCATATATTTTAATGATAAATAAAATCACCGGAAGCTTCATGATTTGAGACAATAAAACAAATAGATGTCAAATACTGTACTTCGACCATACATTCCAATGGTCATCTTCAGAGTAAAACAAACTTTGAATTAGAACCGTACAAAACCTTTAAAAGTTATTGAAACATTGCTCTAGCGACATCAACTTAATTACAGCATCATGTATTCAAAGCTAATAATTGAATAATTGATTAATTAAATAATTAATCAATTAGCATCCCAGATGAAGACTCAACATACTTTTATCGTATTTTTATGGTACATTTATGGTACATTTATGGTTATAAAGATTCTTTTATTTCTTTTGTTCCGAATTTTATAATTGCTTTCAATTGGTTTAAATGTTTTTGTTGTTAAAAACTTTGTTTTCTTCTGTTTAGTACTGAACTATACCCTTTAAAAGCCTCTTAAAGATAAAAATCCCCCTGCCTGAATTTTTTGGGGCAACCGATTACTGCCCACCTACTCAAATATTCCTGGCAAGGCCTGAACAGGCGTTGACTTTTGGTGGCTGCAAAAGAACTATCGTAGCCATTAACCAGCATGCCTTGAAAATGCTTTAATGCTGAAGAAGTTCAAGGAATGGAGCATGAAAGCCTGATCAAATCTTCTCTAACTTATGTGAAATCGCAGAAGTTTGTTACTGTTTTCTAAACTCATTTACCCATTCCCAGTTTACAGTAGAAGTACTTTGTAAAAATAGACACTTAACAAGTAAAAGGCATTGGTTTTTGGAACACAGGAATCTGGCTAATTTCCTGGGCTCCACCTCTTTACCAAGATTCCTGGAATTTCTTGGATCCCAGCTTTCCCAACTTCTCCAGGAATCCTGGTCAATTTTCGCTGATTTTGGTCACATACCTGGCCCCAGTTATCCCAGGATTTTGGCTCCTTTCCCCAGCTCCAGAATTTCCCAGGAATCATTGGATTTGGCCCAACTATTTCCCAAGATTTCTCCAGCTTTTTCTGTATAGGTAGTTCATTGAATTTTGCAACAGAAACGTGAAGCTACCCATGTGCATGTACTTCAGGGCCCAGTTAGGAGCTCTTCAATAATTTCATCATGCTTAAATTGTCTTTTGTTGACCTACCCATTCCGCCACGATCATGCTTTGTGGCGTCTGTTCCCTAGTCCCCTCTTTTGTTAGGTAACGCTAAACACAAACATCCCCCTCCTAATAAAAATAAAATTTTAGGATCTAAAAAGGATAGGAAAAGACAAAGGAAATCTCTTTCTTCTTGCATTTGTTTTTTGTCAACTGAGTAGCTACCTACAAAACATAAAGATATGTTTAAAAAAGAGCCTAGTTTTGCAAAAATATCGTAATTACATATTGTCAGTCACTTGTCAAAACTGGTTCCACATTATTGACAAAGACTAAGTTCCGTTCCACTTTGATTATTAATTTCGGAAATATCAGCTTAGCATCATGGAAGTCAACATTACTTACAGCATGTCATTGGAGCTCTTGAAACACAATAGCCAAAACACACCAACACCATATTGAATTGTTTACCATTAAGTCACGCACTTGAATCAAGTACCACCTACCCACCCCCTAAAGCATTACCAAAAACGTGTTGCCCCGTTACCTTCCCTCAATGTGTGACGTAATTATTCCCCTACTAATGCAAGTACACTAGCCTCACAAAAGTATTGCATAGCTTGACCTAAAATGGCAGCCAACAGTAGCCGTAGGCCCAAATAACAAAATTTACATAACAAAGCCATGATGGCTCAGGGGCTTCACCAAACTTAATTTAGGCGGGAAAATGTTCACAATTTCATTGACTTTCAATTAAAATAAAAAGCAAATGATTTATTTGTTGCTTTTGGTGGAAAATAATGAAAAACTTTGAAGCAATGCCTTCCAGATTTCGAGCGAAATATTTCAAGAGTTGTCTTGATAAACAGTGATGTATGAACCACTTATCCAGACTTTTGCTACAAGTTTTCATGGTTTATCAACACAAAATAGTTTAAACTTTTATTTGCCATTTAAATTTTCACTCTTAGTGTACTTAAAGAGAAGAATGAGGGGTTGAAATTATTGGTAAAGATTATCGTTGAGTAACTTTTAAAGTTGTTGTTTTGATACAAAAATAAATTTTGGACTTGAAGTAGTCTTAAGAAAATTTTATGAGCAATTTCATTCAAAAAAAACAAAACTATAGTTATTGTAAAATATTGCAAACAACTTTTGAAGCAAATTCCATGCTTTATAAAGAAGCAATTACAAATTTACAAAATAACCCTATTTTGGGCCTTACCAAAAGTAACTTACCTGTCATTTTCGTCCATAAAATAACCTCTGTTTTCTTTATGAAAACCTCTCTTTTGATCGAAAATTATAACATGGCTTAAAAGTTTCGGCAATTTTGATTTGAAAAACGAAAAAACTTTCAGTCAAGCTATGCAATACTTTTGCTAGGCTAGTGTATTAATGTTGATATTTCTTTACCTCTCCAGATGTTAATGCTTCTTCTGCAATTCTGGCTCTCAGACCGTATTTACCATGCATCCGTCCTTCTTTGTCAACCAAAGACGGGATTTTACTATTCTCTGAAATCGGTATTCCTTCCGTCAAATTCAAATGCAGGCCTAGCACCAGATGTCTTCGTAGTTGGAAGTTGAGGTCAAGAAATTTGCTGACAGCATGTTCCGTCTCCATTCCATTTATTAAAAGTGATGCCCTTTTAACATATCCATCTTTCATTAATTTTATAATTCCCTCATTTCTGTCCTTGCAATATCCAAAATCATCGTACTTACTAAAACGCGGAACCACCCAAAACGACCCAAAACCAGCCAAAACCACCCAAAACCAGCCAAAACCACCCAAAACGACCCATAATTGGATCAAAACGACCCAAAACGGCCCAAAACGGCCCAAAACTAACCAAAAAATGTCATTTTCACTTATTACGGGGCAGAAAGCCCTAAAATCCCCAATTTTCTTCAAAACATCATCCCTCCGTTGTAAATTTGTCTTTCCTCTTGGGGCGAAAAACGTGAACAGTGCGCTTTGTTAGCTATTGATTTTCGGAATGGTGGATGAATCTTTTGTGAATCGCTCTCAGGGGCCTATTCAATCACCTGCAGCATTTCAAGCCTATCTTGTATCTTCCATCAAAATTTTTCAATGTACGATTATTGCACGATCGTGAGTTTTTCTTATCTCATGATTCGAGCGAGGGGCATTTCAGTCAAGTCCTACAGACAGGTACGCGTACTACACCCACTGTTAAGATTTCATGGTTTTGATGAAAAAATTCTTGGAAATATTTTCGTTTAAACGGGAATTAAAGATCACTACTTGTGACTTCTAACACGATCGTGCAATAGTCGTGTGATTTTTGCGATAGTACACTCTTTTTTTAAAGAAACTCGTTATAAGAAACTCTGAGATCAATAATGACCCAATATGATTAGAAACTCACAGGTCTCAACGTGCGGTCGCGCTTCATTTCAAGTTCATGCTCAGACACAATAATGCTTTTATGAACAAAAGGACCCTTTCTTACTTTTTTATGACAACGAAAGTCCCAAGGCAAAAGAAGAATTTAAAAGAGACAGTGATGTTATATCAAAAGATATGTTGAATTTGTGGGGATTTTCAGGGATTTTCTACCCTAAAATCATGGATTTAAAAGTAAGTTATACTTTTTTGGGTGGTTTTGGGTGGTTTTGACCTGATTATGGGTCGTTTTGGGTTGTTTTGGCTCGTTTTGGGTGGTTTTGGGCCGTTTTGGGTGGTTCCGCGTTTTAGTAAGTACGGATTGTGTTGGGAAACAAAGGGCCTCCTCGTTTCGGCCAGTCACGGCGTAGCTAATGCCATCACGGGATAATTTCCATTTAGCTGCTGCGTCACAGCTCAGAAGGATCTAGAAGTGTCCGCATGTTACGTGGCACACATGAAAGGGTTCGAAACGTTGCCCGGCCAGGATTCAATGCCCCGATACGTTTTCCCTTTTTTAGGTGTTTCAGGAAAATAGTTTGTTTTGTACTTCCTATTTACTAAGGATTTTTTCGTAACAAATCTCTGATTTCTGTTTACTTCAATCTATTGCGTCGATGCAATTTACTCAACCATGTCTTCGAGGCAATTTCTTGTTAATGGCTCATGCCGTTATTGTTCTACAAATTAATTAACATTTCTTGGATGAATTTCTTATTTTCAATTCCTGTATAAATTGTAAACCAAGTTTTAATCAATTAGGTCACCCGGAAAAACTACTCAGGAGAATATTTTGTTTTGTATTTCCGATTTACTAAGGTTTTTTGTAACAAATCTCTGATTTCTGTTAACGTCCATTTATTGCGTCGATGCAATTTACTCAACCATGTCTTTGAGGCAATTTCACGTTAATGGCTCATGTTGTTATTGTCCTAAAGATTAATTAACATTTCCTGGATGAATTTCTTATTTTCAATTCCTCTTGAAAATGTAAACCAAGTTTTCATCAGTTATCTCACCGGAAATACTACTCATGTAAATACTTTGTTTTGTATTTACTATTTACTAAGGTGTTTCGGTAACAAATCAGTGATTTTTGTTTACTTTGACCTATTGCGTCATTCTAATTTACTCAACCATGTCTTTGAGGCAATTTCACGTTAATGGCTCATGCCATTATTGTCCCAAAAATTAATTAATATTTCTTGGATGAATTTCTTATTGTCGATTTTTGTTAGAAATATTCACTAAGTTTTAAACTGTTGGATTTCTTGAAAACTCCAACACCTAAAAGGTGGCAACCGGAAATCGGGGAGTCAGAAGATCGGGCATATGACGTCATTTTAAGGCAACGTTGCATGTGCGATTTCCATTCCAGGTAGATGGTCACGTGATTCTTTTCCCTTCCCAAAGTTGCTCACAACTTAAATCCCTTCTGCACATGACGTCAATCTGGATTTCTATTGTCTTTATGAGGTTCCAATTCAATTCGGATTGTCACGTGATCCTTTCTGCCCTTCCTATGATGATTGGAACTAAAACCCTTTGGTGTATGACGTCCATGTAGATTTCATTCTTTTCATATGAAAATCCCTTTCCAGTGAGATAGTCACGTGGTCCTGTTTACCCTTTGCAACGATATTCGCAACTACAATCCCTTCGGTTCATCGCGTCAGCCTGGATTTCATTCTGTCCATTATTCGCAACTAAAATCCCTTTGCCGCACTATGTCAGTCTAGATTTCATTCTCTTCATATGAGATTCCAGTTCCAGTCGGATGATCACGTAGTCATTATGTGCGAAGGATGAGCACATTATGTGGGGATGCGATGTCACGGATCCAGGTATAGAGAAAGCAATTACAAAAAGCAATTAATTTACAATAAACATCAATTAGCAGCTTTTTCTACTGTGGCGAACTGGTCTAAACCACCGCTTTCTTAAACTAGAGGTCTGGAGTTCGATCCCCGTTTCACGGTACTCTCAATATTTTTTATGATCGTTTGGTTTTCATTTTCACGTTTTCATACTCGAATCATTGATCGTAACAACTCTATCCGTTTATGTCCTTCAATAAAGTTTTTCATTTTTTAGTCTTCAATTTCAATAGTTTCGTTTACTTTTATATGCTTTCGCGGTCCGTAGGTGCATAAAAGCAAATGAGTACCATGAAAAGAATACATATGGATCATATTAGTATTGATTTACTGGAGATCTGTCCCTCAAATTTCAATAAAAATTTTTCAGGCTGATATAGTTATGACTATGGAATACTATTTTAAATACATTGATTATGATTGAGCGAAAATCACGGCTGTGCGTAATTTACATGGACTGCACGTGAAAGTCGACATAAACATGTTTTCGAATGGCAATCAACTGTTAAAATAGCTATTAGTGGTGATTACTCATTGGCAATTAGGTCGGGAGATAGATTCTTTGTTTTGTTTATCGAGTTGATGCAAGTTTATGCCAGAATTTCTATTATGCCACAAGCTCTCTCCGTTCTCTTTTTTGAAAATGACACAAGATCTTATAACTATATATGCAAATTTCGGAATCGAGAACGGCCCATTGCTGTCCAGAATTGAAGGTGAAAGTGCTCGCGAGATTCGAGTGAACGAAATTACGATCAGCAACACCACCAAAATCATCATTATCATAATCATTGACATCATCACTGTCAGATTCAGCATGTTATTATCATTATCGTTGTCGTTATTGTCATGGTCATGATCATTGTGATAATCATGGTCATCATCATCATCATCATCATCGTCATGGTCATGATCATTGTGATAATCATGGTCCTCATCATCATCATCATCGTCATGGTCATGATCATTGTGATCATTGTGATAATCATGGTCATCAACATCAAGATCATCGTCATGGTCATGATCATTGTGATAATCATGGTTATCTTCATCATCATCATCGTCATGGTCATGATCATTGTGATAATCATGGTCATCATCATCATCATCATCGTCATGGTCATGATCATTGTGATCATTGTGATAATCATGGTCATCAACATCAACATCATCGTCATGGTCATGATCATTGTGATAATCATGGTTATCTTTTGAAAATGACACAAAATCTTATAACTATATATGCAAATTTGGGAATCGAGAACGGCCCAATGCTGTCCAGAATTGAAGGTGAAAGTGCTCGCGAGATTCGAGTGGACGAAATTACGATCAGCAACACCACCAAAATCATCATTATCATAATCATTGACATCATCACTGTCAGATTCAGCATGCTATTATCATTATCGTTGTCGTTATTGTCATGGTCATGATCATTGTGATAATCATGGTCATCATCATCATCATCATCGTCATGGTCATGATCATTGTGATAATCATGGTCCTCATCATCATCATCATCGTCATGGTCACGATCATTGTGATCATTATGATAATCATTGTCATCAACATCATCGTCATGGTCATGATCATTGTGATAATCATGGTTATCATCATCATCACCATCGTCATGGTCATGATCATTGTGATAATCATGGTTATCATCATCATCATCATCGTCATGGTCATGATCATTGTGATAATCATGGTTATCATCATCATCATCATCGTCATGGTCATGATCATTGTGATAATCATGGTCATCATCATCATCGTCGTGGTCATGATAATTTTGATAATCATGATCATCATGATCATAATCAGTTTTGCTGCAGCTGTTGCACTGCTGGACATGGATTCATTTGTGAAATCATTGTTTCATTGTTGCAAATTCTTGCAAACACTCTTTGGTAAGCGTTGTACCGCCATCCTTCGCACATTGCGACAGCATTGCTATGTTTTTTATGTGCGAAGGATGAGCACATTATGTGGGGATGCGATGTCACGGATACAGGTATAGAGAGAGAGAGAGACCTAAGACGCTCTTTTTTTGCCAAAATGTAACAATAGATTAACTTTGAAGTCGCCGTAAGTGTCGGCATTAATGATATCCAGAGTTCAGAAAAGTGTTCAACCTTCCTCCAGACAAATAAACCCTTAGCTGAAAACCTTCCTCACTTAACAATGAAAATTAGGCGTATTTCGGATGTGGCAAAAGATTTTCCTTTGTTCTAACTGACCTTCCTCCGGTCAGTGACCGTGTGACCGTAACTTTTTCCTGACTCTGATGATATCATTAGCAAAAAGCAATTAATTTACAATAAACATCAATTAGCAGCATTTTCTACTGTGGCGAACTGGTCTAAACCACCGCTTTCTTAAACTAGAGGTCTGGAGTTCGATCCCCGTTTCACGGTACTCTCAATATTTTTTATGATCGTTTGGTTTTCATTTTCATGTTTTCATACTCGAATCATTGATCGTAACAACTCTATCCGTTTATGTCCTTCAATAAAGTTTTTCATTTTTTAGTCTTTAATTTCAATAGTTTCGTTTACTTTTATATGCTTTCGCGGTCCGCAGGTGCATAAAAGCAAATGAGTACCATGAAAAGAATACATATGGATCATATTAGTATTTATTTACTGGAGATCTGTCCCTCAAATTTCAATAAAAATTTTTCAGGCTGATATAGTTATGACTATGGAATACTATTTTAAATACATTGATTATGATTGAGCGAAAATCACGGCTGGACGTAATTTACAATGCACGTGAAAGTCGACATAAACATGTTTTCGAATGGCAATCAACTGTTAAAATAGCCATTAGTGGTAGCCATTAGTGGTGATTACTCATTGCCAATTAGGTCGGGAGATAGATTCTTTGTTTTGTTTATCGAGTTGATGCAAGTTTATGCCAGAATTTCTATTACGCCACAAGCTCTCTCCGTTCTCTTTTTTGAAAATGACACAAAATCTTATAACTATATATGCAAATTTGGGAATCGAGAACTGCTGTCCAGAATTGAAGGTGAAAGTGCTCGCGAGATTCGAGTGAACGAAATTACGATCAGCAACACCACCAAAATCATCATTATCATAATCATGGACATCATCACTGTCAGATTCAGCATGTTATTATCATTATCGTTGTCGTTATTGTCATGGTCATGATCATTGTGATAATCATGGTCCTCATCATCATCATCATCGTCATGGTCATGATCATTGTGATCATTGTGATAATCATGGTCATCAACATCAACATCATCGTCATGGTCATGATCATTGTGATAATCATGGTTATCTTCATCATCATCATCGTCATGATCATTGTGATAATCATGGTTATCATCATCATCATCATCGTCATGGTCATTATCATTGTGATAATCATGGTCATCATCATCATCATCATCGTCATGGTCATGATTATTGTGATAATCATGATAATCATGATCATAATCAGTTTTGCTGCAGCTGTTGCACTGCTGGACATGGATTCATTTGTGAAATCATTGTTTCATTGTTGCAAATTCTTGTAAACACTCTTTGGTAAGCGTTGTACCGCCATCCTTCGCACATTGCGACAGCATTGCTATGTTTACTCTTTGCAACGATATTCGCAACTAAAATCCCTTTCGTCCATGACGTCAGTTTGGATTTCATTCTTTTCATATGAAATTCCAATTCCAGTCGAATGGTCACGTGGTCCTTTTGACCCTTTGCAACGATATTCGCAAGTAAAATCCCTTTGCTGCATGAGGTTCATGTGCTTTTTCATTCTGTTCATATGAGAATCCCTTTCCACTTGGGTGGTCACGTGATCCTTTCTACCCTTAGCAACGACATATGCAACTGAAATCCCTTTGGTGCATGAGATCAGTCTTGATTTCTTTCTGGTCATATGAGCTTCCAATTCCAGTCGGACGGTCACGTGGTCCTTTTGACTCCTTGCAACGATGTTTGGAACTAAAATCCCTTTGGTGCGCTTTCCATCCGGATTTCCATTCCCTCCATAACAGATTCCTATTCAAGTCTGATTATAAGAGGTTCTTTTCCCTCACAATAAGGTTACCAAGTATAATCCCCCTCTTGCATCACGCCAGTCTTGATTCTTATTTCCTCCTTATGAGATTCCTATTCAACTCCGATGTTAACGTGATCCTACTTACCCTCTACAATAATGTTTGCAAGGGAAACCCCCCTGGTGCAAGAGGTCAGTCTAGATTTCTATTCTCTCCATTCGACATTCCCGTTCAAGTCGGATGTTTACGTGATCCTCTTTACTGTTACCAAGGACTAAAATCCCGCGTGTGCATGACGTCAGTCACCTTATTTCATATATAGCCGACTGCTTTGTGCACAGATGAGCCTCCCAACGAGTTTGGAAGTACCGAGAGCACGTGCGGAGCGAAGCGGCGAGAAGCCCTCCGCAGGAGCTAGCGATGGCCGCCTCGCGCGTAGCGCGAGCGGCCGAGCTAGTCTCTATACTAAAGTGCGGAGTAGGCGTGGCGTTGGCGAACGCGTTTCCTTGTGACAGTTCGATCCGCAGTTGGGCCGCTTCCCGGTTTGCCAACTCCCGTGCGCGGTCGAGCCACCCACGTGCTACCTTGTCATCATCGCCTCGTTCGTGGCAGGCTGCTGCCAGCTGCGCCGTGGCCTGGTAAATACCGATCATTGTGCTCGATATTGGTCTAATGACGTGCGAGGAAACAAAGGCAGACAAAAGATGTACAGTTAGGCAGGATTCCCCCGCCCTTCGAAAACATTTCAGGCACGAACCCCGGGAGCTCCCCGTTGGCAATGGGCCACGCTCGGGGAACAATCGACCTCGTTCCCGCAACCAACCGTCGGGAACGTCCGGTCACGGGGTTAAATCCATGTCGGTGCTGCGTCACGGGCTTTCGAAGCGTCTAGAACGATCCCGTGTTTCGTGGCACATCCATTCGTGCTTCCACAAGGAACGAGGAATATATTTCCTACAAGTTCGAGTGCTGATGGAAAATGGTGATGGCGTTTATCATTTGTCCAGTTCTCTTATATATGTTTCGCTCCACAATCGCAACAAAACAGGGAACGTAAGAAGAGAATTAAGAATTTATTTCAGAGCATTCTCGGTTCAGTGGATGTTCGTTTACTTGATTTGGTGGTTGCGTCATCTCAACTGGAGTTTTGTTTACGTGATTTTGTTGCGTCAGCTCAGTTCACTTGAGTAAACTGTCAACCTAACTCAAGGTCAGTGCGAATTTATGTCTTATTGATTTATGGTATGTGTTATTAAATATATTGAATAAAATTCGATGTCAAATAGAGTGAATGGTAGAGTGAATACACTTATTTTTTGTTTAACTGCAACTGTTGCGTCGTATCAATTCATTGGACCATGTCCTTCTAGCTATTTTACGTTAACGACCCTAAATTGTTCTGAGTGTGTAAAAGTGGGAACGGGGAATTAGGGAATCGAGGAATCGGTAAAAAATGACGTCAAGGTGTTTATCGTTTGTTCAGTTCTTTATATTTGTTTCGCTCCACAATCGCAACAAAACAGGGAACGTAAGAAGAGAATTAAGAATTTAATTTCAGAGCATTCACGGTTCTGTCTATGTTTGTTTACGGGATTTCGTGGCGCCATCTCAATTGACCAGAGTAAACTGTTCGTTTACGTGATTTTGTTGCGTCATCTCAGTTCACTTGTGAAAACTGTCAGCCAAATTTAAGGTCATCACGAATTCATGTCTCATTAAATTTTCGTATGTCTTATTAAATTTATGGAATCAAATTCTATTTCAAATAGAGTGAATGATAGAGTGAACAAACTTATTTTTTATTTCATTGCAACCGTTGCGTCGTTTCAATTCATTGGACCATGTCCTTCGAGCAATTTCACGCTAACGACCCTAAATGGTTCTCAGTCTGTAAAAGTAGGAGCGGGGAATCAGGGAATCGAGGAATCGAGGACATACCGTCATATTAAGGGAGTCTATGGGTATTTTGGAGTTTTATCAAGGGGGCATAACCCCTTGACTTGAATTAACGGCGTACAATGGTATTAATGAAATATATTAATTGGGTACATCAGATAAATTAGGGAATTGAACAATTGGGAACATATTAAGCGGATTCAAGGGTATTTAGGAATCGTATTAAACTGGGCAGCCAAGTAACTAGGCAACTGGGTAACCCAACCACCGAGCAACAGCGCAACTGAGCAACTCGGCAATTAGCGGAACCGATCAACCGGGCAACCGATCAACCGGGCAACTAGGAAACCATGCAGCTTGTATCTGAGCAACTAGGCAACGAAAGCAATGACGGAACTGGGGAACCAGGCAACTGTGAAACTGGGAAACCGAGCAACTGGACAAGTGGGTAACCGAGTAACTGGGAACTAGGCAACCAAGCACATCAGCGACAGGGCAACAAAGCAATTAGGCAAGTGAGCAACTGAGCAACTGGGCAACTGAGCAACTAGGCAACGAAAGCAATGATGGAACTGGGGAACCAGGCAACTGTGAAACTGGGAAACCGAGCAACTGGACAAGTGGGTAACCGAGTAACTGGGAACTAGGCAACCAAGCACATCAGCGACAGGGCAACAACGGCAATTAGGCAAGTGAGCAACTGGGTAACTGAGCAACTGCGCAACCGCGCAGCTGGGAAATCAAGCACCGAGACAACCAAGCAATTTGGCAAGTCAGCAACTGGGCAACTAAGCAACTGGGCAACCAGAGCAACGGCGCAACTGAGCAACCCAGCAACTGGGCAACTGAGAAACCGAGCAACTGGGCAACTGGGAAACTGATCAACTGGGTACCACTGAGCAAATCAGCAACAGAGCAGCCAAGTAATTGGGCAAGTGAGCAACTAGGCTACTGAGAAACTTGTTAACGTGGCAACTGGGAGACCTCGCAGCTGGGCAACCAAGCAACGGGGCAACAGGGCAACAGAGCAACTGAGGAACTGGGAAACCAAGAAACTTGGCAACTGGGGAACTCCACAGCTTGGCAACCAAGCAACGCTGCAATAGGCCAACCGAGCAATTAGTTCTTGGTCCCCTTTTCTTTAACATGTATATAAATGATTTGCTACTCTCCATTCAAGAAACTAATATCTGTAATTATGCAGACGATACCACCATTTATGCAAGCGATAAGAATTTGGATAACGTAATCATGAGATTAGAGAATGATTCCACGATATTTATTCAATGGTTTGAAGATAACTTTATGAAATTAAATACAGAAAAATGTCACTTTATGGTACTAGGGAAAAGCGCTAATCAAACTATTACAGTTAGTGTAGGTGACAGCATTATTGAAAATAAGGACGAGGAGAAGTTGCTCGGAGTAATAATCGATCACAAACTAACTTATGAGACGCATATTAATAAGCTATGTAAGAAGGCTGGAAACAAGCTTTTTGCACTCTCCCGTCTCTCTGCATACATGGATTCCAACAAGCTGCGAATTTTAATGAGAGCCTTCGTAATGAGCCAGTTTCAATACTGTCCACTGGCTTGGATGTTCCATAGCAAGCATTTAAATTCTAAAATTAATAAAATACATGAAAGGGCCTTAAGAATTGCTTATAAGGATTTTGTTTCTAGTTTTGAATGTTTATTAGAAAGGGATAATTCAGTCACTATACATGCCAAGAATTTACAAACTCTAATGACTGAAATGTTCAAAACACACATAAAATATAAACCCCACATTCATTAATGAGATCTTTAGGGAGCGAGAAAATATGTATAGCCTTAGAAATAATAATGAATTCGAAATACCTAGGATAAAAACTGTAATTTTTGGGTCCGAGACTATTAGATACAGAGGACCTCAACTTTGGCTCTCCCTTCCTCGAGATACTAGAAATGCTGAATCAATTCGAGATTTCAGATCCAGAATAAAAAATTGGAATGGAGAGGAATGCTTCTGCAAAATATGTCGGCCTTTCATCCAAAATCTTGGGCTCTTATATTTTTATGTGCGAAGGATGAGCACATTATGTGGGGATGCGATGTCACGGATACAGGTATAGAGAGAGAGAGTATATAGAGAGAGAGTATACAGGTATAGAGAGACCTAAGACGCTCTTTTTTTGCCAAAATGTAACAATAGATTAACTTTGAAGTCGCCGTAAGTGTCGGCATTAATGATATCATTAGCAAAAAGCAATTAATTTACAATAAACATCAATTAGCAGCATTTTCTACTGTGGCGAACTGGTCTAAACCACCGCTTTCTTAAACTAAAGGTCTGGAGTTCGATCCCCGTTTCACGGTACTCTCAATATTTTTTATGATCGTTTGGTTTTCATTTTCATGTTTTCATACTCGAATCATTGATCGTAACAACTCTATCCGTTTATGTCCTTCAATAAAGTTTTTCATTTTTTAGTCTTCAATTTCAGTAGTTTCGTTTACTTTTATATGCTTTCGCGGTCCGCAGGTGCATAAAAGCAAATGAGTACCATGAAAAGAATACATATGGATTATATTAGTATTGATTTACTGGAGATCTGTCCCTCAAATTTCAATAAAATTTTTCAGGCTGATATAGTTATGACTATTGAATACTATTTTTAATACATTGATCATGATTGAGCGAAAATCACGGCTGGGCGTAATTTACATGGACTGCACGTGAAAGTCGACATAAACATGTTTTCGAATGGCAATCAACTGTTAAAATAGCTATTAGTGGTGATTACTCATTGGCAATTAGGTCGGGAGATAGATTCTTTGTTTTGTTTATCGAGTTGATGCAAGTTTATGCCAGAATTTCTATTACGCCACAAGCTCTCTCCGTTCTCTTTTTTGAAAATGACACAAAATCTTATAACTATATATGCAAATTTGGGAATCGAGAACGGCCCATTGCTGTCCAGAATTGAAGGTGAAAGTGCTCGCGAGATTCGAGTGAACGAAATTACGATCAGCAACACCACCAAAATCATCATTATCATAATCATTGACATCATCACTGTCAGATTCAGCATGTTATTATCATTATCGTTGTCGTTATTGTCATGGTCATGATCATTGTGATAATCATGGTCATCATCATCATCATCATCGTCATGCTCATGATCATTGTGATAATCATGGTTATCTTCATCATCATCATCGTCATGGTCATGATCATTGTGATCATTGTGATAATCATGGTCATCAACATCAACATCATCGTCATGGTTATGATCATTGTGATAATCATGGTGATCTTCATCATCATCATCGTCATGGTCATGATCATTGTGATAATCATGGTTATCTTCATCATCATCATCGTCATGGTCATGATCATTGTGATAATCATGGTTATCATCATCATCATCATCGTCATGGTCATTATCATTGTGATAATCATGGTCATCATCATCATCATCATCGTCATGGTCATGATTATTGTGATAATCATGATAATCATGATCATAATCAGTTTTGCTGCAGCTTCTTGCACTGCTGGACATGGATTCATTTGTGAAATCATTGTTTCATTGTTGCCAATTCTTGCAAACACTCTTTGGTAAGCGTTGTACCGCCATCCTTCGCACATTGCGACAGCATTGCTATGTTTTGAAATTCCTATTCAGGTTGGATGCTCACGTGATGCTTTTATTACCAACAATTATCGCAACTAAAATCCCGCGTATGTATGACCTCAGTCACCTTATATCTTCCATAGCCGACTGTTATGTGCACGGATGAGCCATCCAACGAGTTTGGAAGTAGGGAGAGCACGTGCGGAGCACGCGCCACTGAGAGGTTGCCGCGAGCGCAGCGAGCGGCAGCCGAGTAGAGCGACGCGAAGCGTCGCCCGCGAGCCGCGAAGCGGCGAGAAGCCCTCCGCAGGAGCTAGCGATGGCGGCCTCGCGCGAAGCGCGAGCCGCCGAGCTAGTTTTTAAGAATATTGTAAGAATATTGCTCAGCCTCAGCTCCTATATTTGTGTCTCATTTTTCAGTAGTTGCCTGTTTTGCAATGTTAAAACGAAACTTCATGATTGTTAAACAACATTCTTATTGTTATACAATATAATAGTTTACACGCTTTTTTTGATAAGAAACCTAGCTCGGGGCCTAGTTCTAAAAGTTTCTTAATTTTTTGCCCAATTTTAGTTCTAAAAGTTTCTTAACAATTTCTTGATTAATTGAAATAAATTGCAGCAAAAACGACAAAAAACCTTCTGTGGGATACAGAATTGCTTACAGACGCAAGAAATCGCAGAACATTAGCCACTCTTAGTGCAGTGGATATGTGCTGAAATTGTTCAGTTGGTGTTAAAAGTATGAAACTTGGCAGACCTTTACAGTTCAATGTGCTCATCATTTTAAGAGTTGGAGCCATTTCCGGAAATACCTACATGACGTCATTGTGACGTCATGATGACATCACATCAAAAAATTTTACCTGATCATCCGAGTGATTTTAAAGCCTCCCTTTTTATGTTCGAAGAATTCTTCGAACATATTGGTGTGGGGTGGCGTGTCACTAACTAACTAACTAACTAACTAACTAACTAGCTCACTCACTTACTAACCAACGCTTGAACAATGGAAAACGTGTAACAATAGTATAAGCATCTCAAGAATGCTCTTAGAGCCATTGTCTCGGCAATTGATGCGCAATTAGCGGTTGGCTTTTCACAACGGCGGCCTGCAAACGGCTTTGTCAATCTTGGGTCATGAGACATTCTAATAACTCGTAATAGTTCACTATGAGTCATTGTTGACTTTATAAACGATGGCAAATTGCCACATTGGTTTAGTTAATGACATTTCAAACATTCTCAACATCGATCATAGAGTCTGGGCAAGAGCGGCAATTTCAAAACACTAGTCAAAGCAAATCGTCATCATTCTCATCATCATCATCATCATAATCATCGTCATCATCATCATGATTACCCTCTTTGACGATGTGGCTGTGGCAAGATCTAAAGGAATAGCACCACCACCATAAACACCCCTACAACCATCACCACGACCACCCCTATCACCACCACCACGGCCACCCCTACAACCATCATCACGACCACCCTTATCACCACGACCGGCCCCTTCCCATCACCACCACCGCAACCACCCCTACAACCATCACCACGATCACTCCTATCACAACCACCACAACCACCCCTACAACCATCACCTCGACCACCCCTATCACCACCACCACAACCACCCCTACAACCATCACCTCGACCACCCCTATCACCACCACCACAACCCCCCCATCTTCAGCACCACAACCACCTCTACCACCACCACCACCACCACATCCACCCTACCACCACAATCACCCCCTACCAACCAGCATCATGGTCATCGTGGTCATCAACATCATCATCATAACCACCACCATTATCATAATAATCATTATCGTCATCGTTGTGCATACCAATAAATATCTTTCATCATTTGAATGAAATAGCTATATTCAACCAGAGTGGTTCTTCGAACATGCCCATAGGGCCCCTATGTTTTACTTTAAAACAGAAACAGTCTGATATGCATGCAAAATAGCAACAAGAGGGTTTAGTGGCTGTCTAATTCTTAATGAGCGGTCAGGTAAAATTCTTAATGAGTGGTCAGCTAATGACGTCATAATATAACTGAATATTGCCACCAGATTAAATTTAAACAGCAACTGCAAAAACAAGCGTATTGTGCTACGAATTACTTTATCAATAAAGGCACTTTGCTATTGAAGTGACTGGGTACAACAAAGCCCAGTCACGCAACAAAACTGCAAACGTTTTGGTAACTAATTCAAATCTATAATGATTTCATCCTTATAAAAAACCGTAGCTGTCAATGTCAATGTGCCTTTTCTTTACCTTTAACTTCTAATTCTGAACTAAATAGGTGTGCATTCATGATAGAAGCTAATGCTTTTAAGATTCATTTGAGTTTACATTATTGAAGCTGCAATCTGGAAATTTTAACAGCAAAAATAAGCAAATTTAAGTAATATATGATATATAATTTTGTGAAGTTATAGTCCTCCAGTAAGCAACGGATGATAAACTTTGATAACGTTGCGGAACGACTCGAAGACAAATAAACGACTAAAAGCAATTATTTAAATGTTGAATGAAGCCGTGAATTACAGTCACCTCTGCAAAAACAAAGTGCTGTGCAATCTAGTCCTGCCTTTCTGCACTTGCAAGCATTTCGACAGCCCTTTTTACAACCGCACTTAACACGAATGCGAAGAGCATCAGCTACTTCTGGTAAATCGGTCCATCTTGGTTGCCAGCCACCTTCATTTTAAATCCATCCGCATTGTTCAGGGCTAACTAACGACTGAACAGGTTCAAACATTTGTTCCCAGCAATAAGCTTGCAAGGCAGCTCTGTGTACGTGTTGGAGAAGTGACGCATGAGTTGGCGGAATATTTTCAATGGCTCTATTCTTTTTTGCAAAAAGCTCTAGTCGAAGGGCGTTAACGAATGATGATTCGCTTGTGGCATCGTACAGATACACAACAAATTGCTCGATGGTTCCCATATCTTCATCAGTTACAACAGAGGGATTTTGCATAACTGAAAGAAAGGACCGTGTGACATTCGGAACAATGTCCTAAGATTTCATTGCTGATCTCTGTCCTTTTCTCGCAAAAAAGAAACCGTATCACAGCCAGTGAACGAGTGAAACATCGGTAATATGCGGGCCTTTTCCTCACTTAAAAGTACCGCTATCTTGTTGACATTAATGTATCTGAAATATTGCCGTGTTTCAAATGCGATGGTCAGCTGCAAGTCTTTCAATCTTGCCACGGCAGCCACTCCAAGTACCACGACATCAGTGTCGACTGTGTGAATGATTGCATGATTCATTTCCTGTCCTTGCTGGGCATCCTTTACGTGTAAAAACATCCTGGTGTCAGCCTCCTCGTGGTTGCATGGGTCAATCAGGGACGTGTCTCTTGGAGGCCAGCATAAGACATTCTCGCCCGTTGTCACTACAATGGTTTTCCCTTCAGGTTTTAGGTTTTCATGTATGAAGTGTGCGAGGAATGAAAAGAGTTCGGTCTTATTGTCACTATAGCGCAGAAAATATTTCCAGTCTGTGGGAACTTGTGCATTGCTTTTTACCCGTCGACGAGACCCCTGACCACGGTGAACCCTAGCAGAATTCTTGAGTGACTTTCGAGGTAAACATCAAAAACTACATCCACTCTACGTGCATTGGTTAGCAGCTTCTTCAGTCTTGGAATAACTATCTTGGAAGCATAACTTTCAAAGGTCATATTGGCATCTGGCTTCAATCCATTGATCAGCGCTGCTCCATCAAGAACTGTCACTTCTGTTTCAGGGGACTCACAGCTAGAAATCGAGTCGTCCATTCCCTCAAGCTCTTTACCAGCTCTGTTTTGTTCCCTGATCTCAACTCGCAATTTTGTGAGAGTGAAGGAGATGAACATTGGTTCTCATGCTGAAAAAACTCTTCAATGTTGCCTGCAATGAAGAGACGAGAAAAGAGTGCAACATCATTTTTCAAAGATGTCATACGATTTTGCTGCTTCGTTGGTACTTTAGGTGAATTGAAGATACTCAATTTATTTCTCTTCATAGTGCTTCAAAGCGATTCCTTCTTCTCTTGGAGTCTTTGGGCGACGTAGTCTTCGAACTGTTTTCGACCCACTTTTTCTATCTTCTCTAGATTTGACACTGCAAGACTTTGCCGTATATCTCCTGTGTTTAGGACAATCAATGAATCTGTCGAATCTTCTAAAAAAGGATTTCCAAATTCAGATATTGTGCTTTCTAAATTAGAAACATCTGCAGAAAATTTTTCTGAAATGATGTTGTTTCTTCACGGTGCTTCTTTGCATCCTCCCCATCCAATAATTTAGAAATGCTATTCTTGCATGCCTCTGTCAATGAAGATATTTGAGGACCTGAGATAAGCCAGCGATGAAGGGCATTATCGTTGGTTGTAATGCCAATTATTCCACCTTGGCCTTTCACTTTCTTATTGTTTTGTTCATGGGCGTGATCAATTGATATTCCCGAGAACCTCTTCTCTGAGTTATGAACTACAAATATCCCATGAAGGAAATTTTCATAAACATCTGGGTGCTGTTCACTTAAACTGAGCATATCTCTAAGGTGAACAGGAAGCCACCGAGAATAGTTGGCCTTGTCCATTGCGAAAAACCAAGGTCCCATCTGGCGCAATGTGTCTATGTACAACTGGAAATCGCCCTCCCTGAGAGATTTTACAAATGTGAGCAGCAAAATTTCCAATTCTAAAGTAGTCGACCAATATCGGAGCTGGGGAATCTCTTTAGACTGCTGGTAGAAGATTTCAAAATCTAAATCTTCCTGAACAGTAAAGTCATCTTTAAGCAGAGCATACAGTGCAGCAGCGCTAACTTCATGTGCATATCGACTTCTCTTTAAGTGGCTGCATTGTAGTATTGCAGCTGCTCTTCCACTTGTAGTGATCCCAGCTTCCTCTAGAGCTTGAATCCATCCGCTGTCTTTAAGCCAGGATCCGATCAGGCTAATAAATGCCATTTCAATATGCAATCCACCTAACATGAAAAGTAGCTTATCCTCTCCAAATTGCTCAGGCCATGTCCATTGGACAGTTTTTGCGAGAGCATAGAGTGGCTGGTCAAAGGTCATAACAGGTGTTTTTCCCGGATTAAGAAAAGCCGTAACTTTCTGTACTAACCTCATGCTATGACACATCAAAGCTACGGAATGGGAATCTTCTTTGAAAAGAGGAAGCATAGAGGAGATGGATTTTAATACAACTATATCATTGTGTTGACTGGCATTGAAGGCCGACCAAGAAAGCACAGCTGGAGGGGAATCATTTTTTCGCTGCCTTACATTGTCAAGCCACGTCTTTCCATATTTCATGACTTCACTCAGAGAACCAAACTCCTTTAATTTCCAAGAGCCATTTATGGGAACAGAAGGATTCTTGTTTTTCATCACCATTGGCTTAGTTGTTGAGTACTCTTCAGGCAAAGTGGCCTTTTGTTTTCTTAAACCATCATCTTTGTAATAAGAACCGTTGCGACCCTGACGAGTGTTGCAAGCATCAGGGTGCTGGAAAATAGAAATTCCTGTTCCGTGAAAAGCCTCCTTCGCATTTGTAGAGCTTGGATCATGGTCCAGATTGTCATAAGCTGATGTAGTGAACACAGATTTGGATAGGTTTTCAGGGCAGACAACCCCTTCCTCGTCGAATTTTGTGCACAATGAGCGGACTATTGTGTTTTCAATTTCAAGGACTCGATCACAGGAAATTGAGAGGCCAAGTTGAAATAACTCATCGACTAACTTTGACTGGCGAGTTTGTGAATAAATCCTCAAGCCAAGATGTACAGGGAGTGGTGGCTCTCGGTCTTTGCTGTGACGATAAGAAGCCGGATTAATCAAATCGCGGCGACGTTTGAATGTGTTGAATACTACGATCTGTGAAACAGACAGGCATGCTTGATTTTGAGATACTAGATCGTGCTCATTCTTTGCTGTAAGATCGGATCCATTTAATATCATACTAATTAGCGTGAGCAATGTCTTTGGAACAGAGTCCTTCTGAGTGTCTTTGTTGAATGTGCCATCAAATTTGCTTATTGTGCTGAAAATATCCCTTCTTACAATATTGGCTGCCTTGGCAAGATATGTTCCCTCGTTGTCACCGCAATCAGCATAAGCCATTTGGAGCATTTCCCCAACTCTTCCACGGCAACTTATATCAGTATCGGGTCCCTTCATTTCAGCTATCATGTCTGGTGAAAGAGCCAGAATTCAATTTTTTAGGTGCGTGCTATTTACTCTAGTATCTACTACAATGCCTAGCTGTTCAAGGCGATTAGTATACAAATTAATTAAATCTGTCATTTTGAATACTGTACTTCTTTTTTCTGCTATTTCTTTCTCAATATACGATACAACCTCTGCGAGTGCAACTCCTTTAAGAACGCTATCAGAGCTTGAACCATTGCTGCTAATAGAGGAGCGCTCTTTGTTATAGTAAGAGCTGAGGCATATGGAATGATAAACAGCATCGATAGCTATCATGTCCCCCTCACTCAGCTTTGCCAAAATGCGTGTATCTTGTGTTTCTGTAGCAATTCTCCTCACCCGATGATCAACTTGCAACATAGTTACCCCATGTAAGGGCTCTTTAGGGTTAGCGCCTTATTCACAGAAGAAACATTGGATCTTTGAAACTTCTCTTCTTGCTCCAACAGATGAGGGATTTGAACTTGCTCTTGTAAACTTCCTCCTTGCTTCTGGTTCATCTTCTGGAGCATCTTGAGCACTGGCTTCTCGTGCTCTTTTGCGAGCTCTTTCCAGCTTTGTTGTGTTGTACTGCAATTGGCAAGAATTGTGCCATTTCACTTCTCTAGATGATACGACTTCTTCTAGATTATCTTCTTTGTAAATTTTGTCACCGAAGTCATAATCCCAAGGTCGCAAAATGCCCTAAGATTTTTTGCTAAAGTAGCATATCCGCTTCCAATATCAAGACGACGATGAGACTCTCTGGCAGGGCACTGAAGTTTCTCTTTGGTTAACTTTTGGCAAATAACACATAATGTCCAATTAATGTAACTCGAATCAGAAGGCTGTAACTCCATAATTTAGCGAATTCTGTTCAATCCATTTTCCTCTCTGACTTTTACTGCTGTTCTTATTCTACTATCAAAAAATGAGTCAAAACAAAAACTTTTCATCATTTCAAACTACTTCCTGTCATCTAATCTTTCATCAAAGAAAATTATTTGGGTAAAAGTATGTGTTTATTCTGTGCTTTCAATTTCATTGAGGAAGGATCATGCTTTCAAAAACTTCAAATACCAAACTATAAAATAATCGACGAAGCCATACCAAATTAGTGAAGCCGTCGGTTTGGTTCTCAATGAAAAATTTTCGAAGAATGATAATAAATACTGCATTTTAGGATCTGAATATCAATAGCAACTTTATTATTGTCAAGATATGTCCATGACCATGCTGAGTATTCTGACAGAAAAAATTATGGTTACAAGATAATGACTGAAAAGTAAAATCGAGTTTAAAGGGTACAATTTTGCCGTTTAACTGCATTCTATGACTCAGCGGACAAAAAAAATTTGCGCATGCGCAGTAAATAATAGCCTTTTTGTATAATTTGTTAAAGTGGGCCTTCCTAATGTACAAGAAATGCTTTGGCGAACATCATCCTCAATCCAGGAAGCGATTCTGCTTTTAAATACGAAAATTTGATTTCACGTTTATGACGTCATTCTGACATCAAAAATCTATTTTTAGTCCTGGCTCCAAATCTTAAAATGATCAGCATGATTCAAATTACCTTGACACCAAGATTCGTGTATTTAACAAAAAGTGAACAGTTTTGATGTTTATTGACGAGAAATATGGTGCGAGAAATAGCATGGAAATGCTTGAGAACTAATTACTACCTCCACAAATCGGAATCAGTATGTTAGAAAACAGACGCCAAGATTTCTACAGTTTCTTAACTTCTTCCTCCTAGTTCTAAAAGTTTCTTAACTTTTTGGGTGTCTAGTTCTAGGTTTCTTATAAACCGGTTTCTTATAAAAAAAACGTGTAATTTTTCTTTCACTCCAGGGCTCCACCAATTCCTCGTATTGAGATAAGTTTTCTTTAAACTATGTTCCACTGAAACCATATCAGGTTTGAAAAATTAAGAATACTTTAAGAATATATTCAGGCTCGAAACGAAAATTTCTTAAGAATATTGAGGCTGGACAAAATTTATAGTATTCTAAAAAAAATAAGAGTGTACTATGTACGCATGAGCACGACTTTGTGCGAAAGGCAATTCACTGATTAAAATCACGTACAATCTCAAGATTAATCACAAATTACTCAAATTAATCACAAATTATTCAAATTAATCACAAAATAATCAAATTAATCACAAAACAATCAAATCAAAACACGCAGACTTTCCAGATTAATCGCCGAAAAATTAAATTAATTACAAATAATCAAATAAATCATAAAACAATCAAATTATTCACAAATAATCAAATGAATCACAAATAACCAAATTTATCACAGATAATCAAAATCAAAATAATCACAAATATTCAAATAAATATAAAAATAACCAAATAAGTCATAAAATAATCAAAATAAAATCACATACACTTTTTTAAGATTAATCAAAAAAGAATTTAGATAAATCACAAAAAATCAGATTATTCACAAATAAATCACATTAATCACACAAAAATAACCCATGATTCAAAATCACGTACACTTTTTAGGGGTGATTTGCCCTTCGACTTTGTGGTCATACGATATGAGCATTAGACGGAATTTCTAATAATAATCTTCTGATGTATATTTTACTTATACTTTCTGATGTATATTTTTTCACCGGAATATCAAAATGGAACATCTATTTGTCAATTTAAGAAAAAGTTTACTTTTCTAAAAATAGTTGCTTGTCACGTGATCTATGACATAGTTTCCTAATATGGAAAAAATATTTTCTTTGTAATAGGGCTAGTTTTTCAGGTTGCTAGTCTCGTTTTCAAGCTTCAATTTTTCATTCATTTCATTCATTTCTACGTTATTTTTCCTCTCTTATTTTCTTCTTGCAAGTGTTGCTTACGTTATAATACGGTATATCTTATCGGTATCTCTAAGTCGCATTTGTTTAAGGGTTTAATGTCAGATTTCATGTAAGATAATCTTCGGTGAATCGTATTTGTACATCCGTAAACCTGCCGTTTTCAGAAGACGCTACCGGAAAAATTCTTTTCCACGTCTACTGAAAAAAGAAGGCGTCTGCTGAAAACGGAATGTGACCAAAAAATACGCCCTTAATTTTCTTTATCTGTCTCATTATTCTGCTGCGAAGGCGCCATTGTAATGTTATTCATCTTAGTATTAGGAATAAATTCATTTAGCTACTTAGCAAAGAAGACGCCAAGTGTCTCCAGTTGATCTCATCTTTCATCTCGAAACGTATGAAAATTAAATCGGAACAAACATAAATGGTTTACATTTAATTTAATATCTGGGGTGTTTCGTATTGTTTTTATCTTTCTTTGGTTAGTTTGTATTCATAGAGTAGTTAATATAGTAAAGCCTTGTTTGGTGGTTGGTGGTAATAGACAGGCAGCTGGTGACATGAAAAAATGGGAAGCAGTGCAAAATTAGCGGACATTCCGAAGTGGCTAAAACATCAATTTTATGCATCAAAAAGCTAAATTAACGTTACCGGCCACCCAAATACCCTTTAAGGACGAAGTATTAAGCGAATACAAATTCGTATTTCCACCGTGTAATTCCCCTTGGCTGATCTACCATGCTTTGCTTTGCTTTGAAAGAATCCCACGTTCGAAAATGAAAGAAATATTCAAACGTAACCACGGGGGTTTATTAGAGAAATAAAGTTGACCAATAACATCACTAAAAACATGAAAAAGTAGAAAACCCGGGGGTAACTCCCATATGTAAGGGTACGGGATGTGCTATTCTTTGAGGTACCATTTTAAGGGTGGAAAATAAATTTTGGGGTATCAAATTTGCTAAAATTACAAATTTGGGGGTATCATTTTCGCTAAGATGACCAATTTTGATAAAGTCACAATAACTGTCAAATAAATTTCAGCTGTATGATTCTAGGAAAAATGACTTTTGAGTATTTCAATGAATAATATTCATATTTCTTTGTGAACTATGGGGTATACTAGTTAGAATTTTCATAAATTTTTGGGTCTGATTATCTTTACCAAAATGGCACACCCACGTCACTCCTCTTTACCCCGGGAAGAAAAATATAATCTGTCTATTCAACAACGCTATTGTAATAACATCTCGAATTTTGTGTTTTATTCTCCTTGAATTAACGTGTTGTTGTTTCCATATTGCAAGATCATAATATTCTCGAACCCCTGACAGGTCGCAATTTTAACATTTGTGGTTACGAATGTAATCGAAAACAGCGGTAATATTCAAGCAAGAAGAATAGCAATGATGGTGACCTAAAAAATGGCTACGACTCCTGTTCATTGCCCAAGAACCTCACAGTCTAAAAAGAATAAGAAGGAAACTTGTATCATTCATGTAAACAATCGTCTGTCAAAGCTTCGAAAATTTGGAGATAGTTGTCGCGAAACCTTATGGTTGCTGCGATGCTTGCGCACTGCGAAGCAGCGAAGCGCAGCGTGGGAAACTTTCTTATTTATGATTGCGTATTCACATGATACATGAGTTTAATTCATTTTCCTTTAGTGTGAAATTAATGAGTGTAACCTGGGAAATTAAGGAGTAATTTTAAGTTCTCCCTTATGTAGCATTTATTTTTAATCTGTAGGAAGAAGTTTTGTTTTTAAGTTGTATAAATTTTGCACATTTTGTTTGTTTCATGAATATAACCTTATGTAAGCATATTTGTTGAGGAGTTGTGTGTTTCAGAGTGTGGAGATAAGATGAAATTTTTGAGATAAAAAAAGTCTGTATTTCTTGAGTAAAATCTGCTGAGTGTGAGTGTACTGACCGCGAACCAGTGCAGAGTTGCAGACTGTGAAGTCTCAACAATAGTGATCATGCGCAGGTTAAATTAAAAAGTGCAAGGTATTGTTCTAACAAATCTCATCTAACCACGAGGGGAATTTCACTCTTAAAAAAGGATTTTCTAGAAACCTTAAAACTAGCTGCTCTTCAACCTCCTGCGCTAATTTTTAGTGAAATACGGAAAGATGTTGACGTCATTAAATGGCTAAATGGTGACCCTGAAGTAGTTCGTGAGTGTGATTGTTTGAACAGCCAATCAAATTGCCCAATTAAACGAGACTTACCTGTAAGGCGAAGTTTGATTGCAATTCTGTGAATCATCACCTACAAGCGAAGGAGGTGTACGAGAGAGAGCGCGGCAGCCGTGCAAAACCAATCTTCAGAGCACAGATGGATCAATGACGAAACAAGGAAGTATAAACCCCAGGTAGGGAGGGCTGTATAAAATTGCAAATGGCAACGGGTGGGCGTACACCTCCTTCGCTTGTAGGTGATGATTCACAGAATTGCAATCAAACTTTGCCTTACAGGTAAGTCTCGTTTAATTGGGCAATTCTATTTCATCATCAGCCTACAGCGCTACGGAGGAGTACGAGACT
This sequence comes from Chrysaora quinquecirrha, assembly GCA_014526335.1. NCBI lineage: Eukaryota > Metazoa > Cnidaria > Scyphozoa > Semaeostomeae > Pelagiidae > Chrysaora > Chrysaora quinquecirrha. The sequence continues at coordinate 178,903 of JACTAT010000043.1, read as the reverse complement.
TTAGAGCCGTCATTGAGCTTTTGCTAATATGTAAACTCTCGAGAGTATTCGAGAAGAGATATCACGTATAGCGACAAAACGAAGCGAATAGAAAAAATGTTATGAAGCATTGTCAGCAGCAGCTAGCAAAGCATGTCCGAAGTTCAACGAATTATGTATGTTTATATTATAAAAGCGACGAAAAGTAGATTCCTGTGTCCAGCCAGCAGCTGCCATAATAGCTTTTAAATCAAAGTTCCTCTGGTAAAGAAAAGAGGTGGATGCTGCACGAGTACTATGACAACTGTAGGTAGAAGTATCAATACCAGCTTCAGCTAGAACTGAGCGACACCAACGAGATAAAGTGTCTGTTGTAACAGGCGAGTGCGGACGCACAAAACTCAATAACAATTGTTTATGGTCTCCCCGAAAGGGGGCGGTACGAGATAAATACTCTGTTAAATAAGAATACACGCAAAGCTTTGGTTCAGGGTCACATTTGAGAAAAGACAATGGTTGTTGATGAGTACCAGGTCTTGTATGCTTTAATTTATCCATAATTCGAAATGAGTAGGAGGTCTCAGAAACATCCATATACTCGACGCTAAGAAACTTTACCGTTTGGCAACGTTGGCCACTCAGTAAGCAGAGGAACAAAGTCAAACGCTTAGATAAGTCCGGCAATGTGAAGTTTTGAACCGACGGTTGGGAACGCAGGAAATTGAAGACGATGTTAACATCCCAAACTGAATGATGTTTAGGTAACGCCGGACGAAGTTGGAAAACTCCTTTCATGAAGCGCTTGACTATAGGTAATTGACCGAAAGGCAACTCAGACTGCGGTAAAGAGCAAAACGATAACAACGCACTTCTAGCAGTATTTATGGAGCTATAATATAAACCCTTTTCATACAACGAAGTCAAAAATTCAAGTGTCATAGCAATCGTCGGGTGAACTGGGTCACCATTGCGCGTGGAGCAGAACTCGATCCACTTTTTAATATGAGCGTAATATTGTTTCTTGGTAGAATCACGCCAAGCGGCCATGATTATTTCAACGGCGGAGTTTGAAAAACCGCATTGCGAATACTGTTGCTGGATAGAAGGCAGACAATCAAATTTTGGTTTGGATGCAATGGATGCATAACTTGTGGATATTCCGGTAATGTTAACAACTGGGGATGTGGTTGTAGCTTGACTGGTGGAGCAGCAAGCAGACGTAACAGTAGTGGGTACCATATCTGTGTAGGCCAGTTGGGAACCACGGCAACTCCTGTCGCAAGATCGGACATAATTTTTTGTAGAACAGAAAGAATACAACTAAAAGGGGGAAAACAATAAAATTGCATGTTAGTCCATGAAAGCGTAAATGCATCAATATGACAAGCTTTTGGATCTGGCCTTAAAGAACAATAAACAGGAAATTGTGCATTCAACCTAGATGCGAAAAGATCAATGTCAGGTTGAAAATCAAGAGCCAAAAGGCATTTTGCAAGGTTTTGGAATTCAGCATCCATTCAGCATCAGGATTTGTAAAAACTCTTGATGCCGTATCAGCGGAAACATTTTCAACGCCGGGAATATGACAAGCGGTAAGCAAAATATTGTTTTGTTGACAAAAGCCCAAATTTGGACAGCAATTGAGTTAGAAGTGTCATTACGAGTCGTACCCTTGCGATTGATGATAAACACAGCAGCGGTATTGTCTAACATGATGCGAACTGCTTTGTCTCTTAAATCTGATTTGAAACTTTGCAATGCAAAAAGGGCAGCTAGTAACTCGAGGGAGTTAATATGATATTATTTTTCATAAGCGGACCATTGACCACCTGTGGTTATGCTGCCAATGGTAGCCCCCCATCCAAGGGAGGAGGCATCGGACGAAATGGTGACATCATAGGTGTCCCGAGTTATATGCCCTTTGCTATGCGGCAAATTATGAAGCCACCAAACGATGTCCTGCAGACCAAGAACGCTGATAGCCATGACTTTATCAAAGTTGCCGCTGGAAAACTTTGAAGCCTTGATTTTATCTCTTTCCAGCCAACGATAATGTGCGCCCCCAAAAGGGACGGCAGGAAAACTCGAGACCATGAAACCTAAAAGTTTAGCGACATCGCGTATCTTGATTTTAGATGCATTAGCTTTGGCGAATGTCAAGGACTGCATTGTTTTCGTGTAACGTTTCTCTGTAAGAGTGACAGTCATACTGACAGAATCTAGGACGAAGCCTAAAAACGTAATTTGTTGCTTGGGAATGAACTCTGATTTTTCAGGGTGAACAACAAACCCGAGTTTATCAAACAAACGAAAAGTGGCTTTGATTGTCTCAATGCAACCACTGTAAGTCTCATGTTGCAAATAAATATCATCAATATAGCTGGATATAATATGCCCTTGCTGCCTCAAAATTGACAAGGGAGGCTTAAGTAATTTTGTAAATTTACGTGGACACGAGGCAAGGCCATTAGGAAAGGCAGTATACTGATATAAGTGTCCAAGAAACTGAAATTTTAAATATCGCTGATAAGCAGGTTGAATAGGCACGCTATAATAAGCGTCCTTTAAATCAATCGAGGCCATCCAACAATGAGGCGTAATTGTAGCCATTACTGACTGAATAGCCTCCATTTTAAAATAGAAATAGCTAACGGAAGTATTTAATTGTTTGAGGTTTAGAATAAGTCGAATTTTATTATCTGGTTTAGGCACTGTAAATATCGGAGAAATGAACTCGTATTTTTCATGTTCACAGGGAACCAGAACGCTTTTTTGCAGCAAAGAATCAATTTCAGATTTAACAGCCGCAATATGATCATTTGCAATGTGATTATTTGGACAGATAGAGTTCAAGGGAGGAGAATTTATAAATTCAATGTTATCTCCCTGAACTATTTGGAGAATATAGGCGTCAGACGTAAGTTCCCGCCAATGAGGTAAACAATACCTTATTTGGCCGGCGGAAAATTTTTTAACTCGTTCACGTAAATATGGCAGCAAATGAGATTCATCCCAATCGAGCTACTTTCCTCCCGATCGGGTTTATATCCCTAGCTGCAGTATATGCTTGCACAACATAAATCGCTAAAAGCTCTATAACATCAATATGTAACAAAATGTAACGACAAAATTTGGCATACTGATTGTTTGATGAGTGTAAAATCAAAATTTCGCAAAAGCGGCGTCTTGGTTTATTTTGGTCAAAAGAAAACAAGATGCCGCCAATAGGTGGTCAAAGAAAATGATCATTTTATCAGGGGCCTAGGCAAAATAAAACTTTGAATTAAAACAATCCTGAAAACAATAAAAACCCAAACTAATCAGAAAATGTGGATTAATTGCTATTAAACAGTTAAAGACGAAAATAATACTTATCTTATGAATGATTGTCTTTAAAATTGATATTTCCAACCACAGCATTCCCAATAAAAAGTTGCTGTAACACGCTCCAGTTTAAGACCAAAATCTCGCCAGCCTCGTTGTGGTGGCATCACAATCACACATAGTAACATTGCAAGTCAATGAGCGTTTCACCTCCCGCGCCTTCGGCGCTCCCTGGAACTGAATAATTAGCAAATGCGCGCCACTGTTTGGTAGAATTTTGGCAGAATTTTACGTCTAGTGTGCAAAGGGCCTTAAATGGTTGATGAAAATTGAATTGAATTGAATTATATATCCATTGCACATATAACAGACAGTTTTGCAGATATAGTAGAGCCCCTGCGCCCTGAGTCGCCACCTTGAAGCGAAACATAAAATAATTAGCGTAGCGAAATATATTTGACAACGACACTTACCATAAGGATATTCTCCAATGCATAATAACCTTGAGTATTAAATTTAAAATATAGTTTGTGAGTGAATCATGTCAAAAGTTTATCCTAAAGTCGTTGCACTCAAAACGGCCTAAATTCTTTCGATGCACCATGAGTCGACACCAATGGCAAAGGCAGCAAAATCATTTGTGCTCCACCGCAGAGGACCGATTACTCAGCGTAAAAACGCGGCAGTTGGCCTCAATCACGTTTGCGTGATAGAGTGTCGACTCAAGGTGCACTTTTGTAAACCCGACTGGGCCTCAAAAAAAGTCCAGTTTCACAATGGTTACACAAAATAACAACTGATGCTTTTAAAATTATCAAAGCAGAGGAATGTAACAACTTATCCAAGAAAAAAATTTAATGTACAGTCAACCAAATGGAAAGATTTTCACGAAAGGAAAAGTGTTTGAAAAAATAAATGTGGAAAATGGCAGACAACTTACCGTAACTTTCCGGTGGGTTTCAAAAAACTTGTTTTATAGCTAAAAATGTACATTTTTCGACGAAAATAATTATATAATAGTAAAAACATGGTAAGAAGTAACTATTTCTATCATTTTTTAATTCAAGTTTCCTAAACAAAGTGGGATTTGAAGCGGAATCAAAGTACATAATTTTTTTCAAATTACTGCTGGTGGCGACTCAGGGCGCAGGGCGCAGACTATACGTAAGAATGAAGCAACAAAATTCAGAATTCTGATGTTTTTGCTGTGTTAAAATGTAGGGATTTGTAGGTAGAATTTGGGGGGAAATGTGTAGGTGGGCCGTAGGTAGAAAACGCATGCGCGGTAGGGAAAAACTGAGCGTCGAGAGTGGCAGCCCTGCTAAGTCGTACATTTTGACTTTAACATGGTTAATTGCTGCGTTATCGGCTTAGGCCTTCTTGGTTCAAGAATTGCAGGTAAGAGACATATTAATAATATGATCCATTTTTTGCTTAGCGAAAATAGGACCATGCGAAAATCTACTGCTACAATTAACAGGAAAAACTTTCAAAGTCCTATTACAACTGTTTTTGACAACATACCTAGAGCCCCTGCGCCCTGAGTCGCCACCTTGAAGCGAAACATAAAATAATTCGCGTAGCGAAATAAATTTGACAACGAAACTTACGATAAGGATATTCTTCAATGCATAATAAACTTTTGTATTAAATTTAAGATATAGTTTGTGAGTGAATAATGTCAAAATTTTATCCCAAAGACGTTGCACTCAAAACGGCCTAAATTCTTTCGATGCACCATTAGTCGACACCAATGGCGAAAGCAGTAAAATCATTTGTGCTCCACCGCAGAGGAACGATTACTCTGCGTAAAAACGCGGCAGTTGGCCTGAATCACGTTTGCGTGATAGGGTGTCGTCGACTCAAGGTACACTTTTGTAAACCAAACCCGACTGGGCCTCGAAAAAAGTTCAGTTTTACAATGGTTACACAAAATAACAACTGATGCTTTTGAAATTATCAAAGCAGAGGAATGTAACAACTTATCCAAGAAGAAAATTTAATGTACAGTCAACCAAATCAAAAGATTTTCACGAAAGGAAAAGTGTTTGAAAAAATAAAGTTGGAAAATGGCAGACAACTTACCGTAACTTTTCCGGTGAGTTTAAAAAAACTTGTTTTATAGCAAAAAATGTACAGTTTTTGATGAAAATAATAATAAAATTTTAAAAACATGGTAAGAAGTAACTATTTTTTTCATTTTTTAATTCAAGTTTCCTAAACAAAGAGGGATTTGAAGCGGAATGAAAGCACATAATTTTTTTCCAAATTATTGCTGGTGGCGACTCAGGGCGCAGGGGCTCTACCTGTTTTGGACATCATTTATTTTCTTTCCTTTGTAAATTTTTCTAAAAATCGATTTTGAGATTTTGCCAATCCAACACTACCAACACCTCAAAGCTAGGTAACCCCTGTCTTTGAAGGTAGGATGTAAGTCTTGAAAAGTCTATTACAACAATCTATACCATAAGGCAACCCTAATGCATCAGTGCAGGTATCTATAGTGCAGTCGGTCTTTGCTAAAAAACGATGTTTATGTCATGTAGTACTTAGGCCTATTCCACACAACAAACCTTTCAAAGTTACCCCCCGTCTTTGAAGGTGGGATGTAAGTCTTGAAAAGTCTATTACTACAATCTACACCATAAGGCATCCCTAATGCATCAGTGCAGGTATCTATAGTGCATTCGGTCTTTGTTAAAAAACGATGTTTATGTCATGTTGTACTCAGGCCTATTCACTATAGATACCTGCACTGATGCATTAGGGATGCCTTATGGTGTAGATTGTAGTTTTTTCTTTTAATTGTAGCAGCAGAGAGTCATAAAACAAAGTATTGCACAATAATTTTTTGAATGTGAATCTGATTGCAAAAGTGAATCTGAATCTGATTCTCTGGACATGGAAGTAAATTCCGGGATAGATGCAATTTTAGCAGACCCAATTTTCTTACGATTACAGTTCGATTGAAATTCCCTTTTCATTGTTTTACAATAAAAATTTCGAGCGTGTGCGTGACTGATTCGATTACAAAATTTCGAACGCTGCCAGGCGAAGAATCAACCTGGTAAAACCAACACTGCGTTACCTCCAGTTTGGAGTGAACTCTGTTTGTCTGTTTGTGTGCAGTTTTTTTTTCAGTTTGTTTTTCGGCTTACAATGGAGGTCCTTTGGCAAGTTTTCATATCTTCCTGGTACTATAGCTGGTACTACTAACCCAATTGCATTTGGAACAGAATACAATGATGATAGACCGAAATTCTAATGTTATCCAACCCCAAAACCAAAACCCTAATCAGCTTATCCCAACCCCAAGTCATTAGTCAACCGCTACCCCAACCTTAACCTTAAAACTCAAATCGCAACCCCCAACCCTAACAAACCCAAATCACAACCCTAAAAGCCAACCCTACCTTACCCTAAAACGCTAAACACTGAAATCATAAACCCTAACCCTAAAACCTACCCCAACCCTAAAACCCTAACACCACCCCTAACCCTAAAACCCTACCCTAAAACCATTACAAAGTCACACATTCTGTTGATGCCATTTCTTGAAATTTGACTATTCGAACAATTCAACTAAATTTTAGCTATTTCTATAAAGTCTGCTAAACTGCATTCTGGCTCAAATTTCATCCTTGTCCAAAAAACTACACCCATTAGTTTCAGGCAAAAGACTGTATCTCTAGATAATCATTCTTCCATTAGATGAATTCTTATAGAAAAGTCCTAAAGTCTTCATTATTTCTTTATCCTCGTGAGACAGCCAGCTTAACTTATTTGTTCAGTGTTCTGAAGTTTGTTATGAATATTTTCAAGAATCTTTTGCCTTTAATCTGATAAAGAGGACAGGGCATAATGAAATGTATTTCATCTTCAATGATGTCCATGTTTCTTGATTTACAGTAGGCACAGACTCTTTCAGTTTTCTATGTTTTTTTTCTTTTGCCAAATCTACCTGTTGCTATTATTAGATTTTGAGCACTCACAGAAAGATTTAAAAGAACTGATATTTTTAGTTTTCTATCTTCAGTGATTTGGGTTCTTGGATATTGAATGTTGTAAGTTGTCAGCAGGATTCTGGTTTTGGAAACCTAATTTGGAATACCTGCACCAGCATCACTAAAAAGACTATGACAAGCAAGACAAGCATAATGATCATGTTCTAGTTTTGACAAGCATGAAAAGAACTTTGCCATTTCATATTTGCACTCCTAAGGACACCAACTCCTGCAATCCGCATTCCCTGAGCATTTCGCAAGGATGAGACTTGAAAAAATTCAGATCCAGTTTTGAACATTAAAATGCACTCTAATTTGAAAATAATACAGACAAAAATATACAAAAAGCTTGAAGTTTATAAATGAAATCCTTTTTACAACCCAAAATTCTGATTTGTATGACTTTGATTTTCAGAAATTTTTCATAGCTCAGCATAGACGGCATCAGTGGAAGTGTTTGTAAAGCATATTTAAGTAGAGGAAAAGGACGGGTACGGGTGCACAAAGGATGCCGCCATCACGTGACCTGTCAATCAAATGCATGTAATATGTCGATCATTTGATCTGTCAAAGCCTCACTTCCATGAAGCCTCATTTTCAACGACTCTCGCTTCCATGAAACCTCATTTTCAAAAAATCTCGTTTTGAAGTAGTTTGAATTGAATTTTAACCTTCGCTGTTATCAAACGGTATGGATAATTGGGAAAATAAGTGATCGAAATCAAGAAGAAACCAAAACTTCTTATATGCAGATAATTGTGATACTCATAAAAAGTTAGGCCAGTTAGCTCAGTCGGTAGAGCGTGGTGCTAATAACGTGGGCTTGAGACCCACACTGGCCATTCGACTTTCTACTTTAAACAACCAAGTTATTATTACAAGCAAACCTTCATGTTTATTTAAGATTCATGTTTGTTTGCGCGTGCTTAGATTTTCACACAATAAAATCACAAACAATTTTTAACAATTTTTCTCATTTCAGATTATCTTTGATATTCATGATATTCATTGTATAATTAACGTCTAAAGAGTTTTGTTTTGTCCGACACTCTTTGCCATTCCTCCCACATTTTGACTTGCAAGCATCGTCAGCAGAGTTCCAAGTTTTTTATCCATGTTCCCTTCGTTTCTCAACATTATGATTATAAAAATTATCACCAGCAAAATCATCTTCAATGCCAATAAGTATTGAACATTTGATTTTTTAACCAAATTTTTAACGCCCCTCGGCTTCTCTTGAGGCATCACTTCATCAAACGAGCTCTGTCTTTCCATACTGATGACTAAATCTTGAGTGTCGAGATTCTTTAAATATACTTTTTATGACAGATATTTCACAGTAAAAACACAGATTTAAAATAAGAATCCATAATTTCTTTTGACAAATTCATCTACAATCATATCGTTAGTTAATTTATTACCAACCATAAAGTTTGAACATATTTGATTAAAACTATAACCATTACAACGTTTATATAGATAGAAAATGCAATATTGTCCACAAACATCAGAATCATTCCTTTGAAATTGTTTTTTATTTGATAATCTTTCAAGTTTTGTATGACTAGAAATAAAATCGTCGATATCCTTCATTGGTGGCTGTCCGTAGGAGTCAAACAACTCTGAATTACCAATCTTGTCGAAATAAAGACAAACCCAGTGAGTTCCTCGATGCGTGATATCAGATTCGTTTACCACAAAGCATAATGGTAGCCTGTTCAATGTAATGTTTTTCAGTTCGTCTTTTGCGTAAACCCCACGAAACGCGGCAGCCGTTGAAGAATCTGATTTTAAGATTTTTACAATCTCTGCATCGTTCATTATGTAAAATTCTTTTCAACGTTTCTTGAAGAGTCAATCTCAATTGTTCCATTGAAGTCACCAAATACTATCAGATTGTGAGGTCCATCTGCTGTTGCACGTCCAAATGTAAGCTTCAGTTCAAGATTTCCACTTCGAGGCAAGGCAAATTGTTCGTCTTTACAATTACCGCTTGTTGTCAGGTCTATTATCCAAACGGTGTAGCCAGACGCCCAATTTGTACCATTCAACAGTGTTTGTCTTCCATCCAAAGCTTTATCCAAGTGTATGAATGCTTCTGCAATGTCTTTTGTAGTAAAATCTGTGTTTATTTTTGGGAAAAATTGCAGACTATCAACCAACACTTCGACTGATTTGATGTTCAGATGTTTAAAAAAGAATGGGTTTTTTCCAAAGTTGCCATTCAAAGCACTGTTTTCAACTGCAGCAAAGACAAGTCGTTTTGGAACTATTCCATTGAACAGATTGTCCCTTCTCCAATCTAGAATTCCGTTGTCAATAGAAAATGTTGTGATTTCAGATCGTGGAATGGGATATAAAGCTGGTTGCTTGTGAATGGTTCTTTCAATTGCATCAATGATGGTTGTTGATGCTTTTAGCTTTCGCACTCTCAGCTTTATTGATTTGATTAGTAGAGATGCATAATCTTCTGCTGCTGGATCTCTCATAAATATGAAGGCATCACTGTTTGGGATGAATTGCCATAACATTCGCACACCTGGTAGCAAAAATCGTCTTTGCTGACAGAGACCTACAAACGGTCTTATAATCACTCTAACCAACTTCCCTCCATCAAATAATGCCGATCGTATCACCAAACCCTTGTTTGCTGTAGCAGACGCAGGATTGGGAAAGACAGCCTGCATTGCTTCAGACGTAGCTGTATCTGGTATGTAACCTTCAAACTTCAATCTTCCATCCAAGTCAATGTCATCATTCAAAATCAATTGTTTGAACATTGACAAGTAGGGATACAACCCATTTGATTGGGTTAACAACGTGTCTCCAGCTCTGACATCAATCTGCTTGAATATTGCATGACCAAAATTGTTAATTATACCAAATTTCTTTGCAGACGTTTTATCAGCTGCAGCAAGCGGAGTGCCATCAAGCTGAGCGGCTTGGATTGTTAAATGAACTTCGGTATTCAACAGATCATAGACAAATTCAGGTGTTAGCTCTGGAACTTCAATGTCAATTGTTTGTTTCGAATTATTCGGTACTCCAGCACGACTGTTGTAATCAACATCAACTCTTTCTATGATAGATCCTTCAAGCAGTGGAGGTGCAAACAGGTTAAAACCTTCTGCACACTTTGTCCCCAACTGCAGCATCATTAGAAATTCTGTCCAGAATACAACTGTCTTTCCAGCTCCTTTATTACATCCAGCGTCCTGTCCGTATCTTTAAAGGCAGACGTTGAAATGCCTGATTGATCCGCTGTTTCTTTTATAGACGTTTTAGTAGGAGTAGCGGGAACACCCAGCATCTGTTTTACCAATGCAGCAGATTCCTTTTTCACCAATGCCTTGGTTCCTGGTTTGTTAAGCAGCTTCTTTGTCAAATTCTCAACCTGCGTTTTGGTTATTTTCTTTGCTTTTCTCACACCAGTTTTTACAGCTCTCTTTGCTAACTTTGTTCCCGATCTCTTGACCTGTTGAACAGCCTTTGCTGCTAATGCTTTTGTATGCTTTTTTGCAGAGTTGGCAACTCTCTTTGCTAATTTCGAACCAATGTTAGAAAGAAAGCCTTCTCCATACGTACTTACGTTCCAAGGAAAGCCCATAGGATTTATAGGTGGAGGATGACTCAAATCAGGATAAAGATCAAATCTACCATCGCCTTTTTGAGATTTTTTCACCGTTTTACCTTTTGATTCTCCAGCAGGCATGTACTGTACTGCAAAGGTTGTTGGGAATTTCCCCATCTTATATCACTTTGCGAAAATGGACCAACAATTGCGGGTTTTTCTCCAACTCGATTGATTTACCAGTCTCGTCGAGAATTTCAAATGAGAAATCTCCAATCTGATTGAACAGCAGTGGAAAATAATGTAGATTCTCGAACTGAATCCAATTTATACCCTTTTGTTCCTCAAAGCACACATTCGGAAAAGCGGTGTTTTTGTACTGTTCAGCATTCTAAAATCTAACAAATTACAATACACGAATATGTTTGTTCCATATGGAAGATGTTCTGGAGGAGGGTAATATTCTGTTTCAAACTCGTCGGAAGGATCTGAGATTAGGAATGTCTTTTTCGTAAAGTTGTAGTATTTACTCTTGTATTCAAATCCTCCAATTATTGGTGAAGATATCTTTTTCACTTGTCGAGTGTACACATTAGTCCACATTCTATTTACACTTTGATGATCTGCAGGCACAAAACCGAGCATTTTCGCCAGGTTTGGATTCATCTCTATCATTCCAACATAAAATGGAATCGTTAATTTGTATTTTCCTCCATCCAGAGTAAATTTGGGTAGTTTGAAAAATAATGGTGAAGTAATCCACGGCAGACTAGGATATTTATCTCCCAGCCATTTCCTTATGATTTCATACCACTCATTTATATCTTTAGTCAATAGATTAACAATTTCTTTTCGACTCAGCCGTGCATTCGGATTTTTTGTAAAATAGTCATTGAAAACTTCGTTGTCTTCGTAATACATCCCTTCTCTGTTATATCTGGCATTGTGAGTTGCAATATCGAATTCGTTGAATCGAACTCTGTCATTTGTATTGCCATAATTTGACGAAGCAAATGCTCTATTTGTTGTTTCATCTTCAAACTCGAGTGTCGGGAGCTGACAAAAAAATCTTAGCACTCCATTATTTGCATCAATGATCAGATCTTCATATGAAAATTTCCTATCATCATTCTGGTCATCAGCTGGTATGTGCTCGAAAAATAGATTCACGAGTGCTGCTTCCCATTGTCCTTTAAGAAGCAGAGATGGTTGTTTCCTTACATGCCAGACATTGTCGATTTTATTTTTCTTGTCAAGCTCAATCTGCATGTAAAACTCATTTTCTGCTACTTCCATTTTCAAACTTTAATAGTATGAACGAGTTTGGAGCCACGTTGCTAATTTGCTGTTTAGTCTGTGCATCAATCAGATTTATTCTCATTGATTTGACTGCAGATGATCTTAATCTGCACTGCCTTGTATGTATAATCCTACCGACTTGGTTTGTAACACCTGTGCATAAAATTGGTATCTCGAGCAGTCTATCACCTTCTACCAAGTCTGAGGATATGAACAATAGTGTCTCCTCATTATTATCTGCTGTATTTATACAATATTCTATGACGCTAACTTTGGTCAACTCTGATGACAGCTGATGCTCAAGTTCGACATGACTGTTAAACTTGCTAATGTTGAGAAAGGATTCATTCACTGAGAGAAAAGACATGGCTGCATAACATCCAACTTTGAACAAATTTATATACAAGTTTGTAAAGAAGTAAAAACTTTGTCCTGACTGGATAATCTTTTCATTAAGATCTGACTGAATGAATTTAAGCGATTTTTATACTGCTGCGTTAAAAAATAAATAGCTTTTTTTTTTTTCCCAATTAGTTTCTGGACAACCCACAAGAATTTTTATCAAAAAGAGGCAACTTTCAATAACAAGGTTTTAGTCTGATATTCAAAAATGTTCTACCAACTACATCTTTTGAATCAAAATTTATTGGTAATTTCGTAACATGATCAAGTAAAACAACATGTACAGAACTAAATTGTAGTTTTTCTACAGGAACATAGTTTATGTGCTTTGGCTCAAATGCATGAGTGTCTAATTCTCTGCTGTTTGTATTGTTAACAGCTGTTCGTAGTGTCCTTCTACCATCTGAAACACCACCAACAAAGTTACTTCTAACCAGATCGCATTCAATATCAATCAATGGAGGAACTGATTTTGCATCAGATGATGCTACTGTCAATGAGATTTCACTAGTGCTCACAAATTTCATACCTGTGAGATCTTTAACCTCTGATTTTGGATCGTGGCGTATGGTAATCATTCTAGATGTATCATCATTAGCTATAAAACCAGCTTGAAGTTCAATTTTGAACTGATATGTTTTGAAATTTGCAGTTATTCCTAGAATTCTGTATAAATCTCTTGAAAATTGCACACAAATAACATCACCCTCTGGCAAATAGCTTGCAACTTCAAGCTGAACATTGTTGTCACTGTTGTTGCTCCAGATCAAGTGTGTTGGTCTTCTGATTGCACTCAGGTCAAATGTTGTTTCTGCTTGAACATTAAATGCACGTATAAACTCATTGAACACATCAAATCCTGAATGTTGATTGTTCAAATCCAAGTAATGCTTTTCTTGAAATATTAATGCCTCCAATCCATCTAGTGTGTCGCTCTGTTTCTTTATAGTTGTGTATCTAAACCAATAATCAGGCTGTACTGGCTTCCTTATGATTGGAAGAAATACATCCAGAACTCCAACTTGCCATTTCTTGTTTGGATTCAGCACTATTTCATTTGGTAAATCAACTCTGAAATCGCTCAACAGCTTTGAAAATGTCCGCCTGTCTAGCTCATCATTTCCAGTTGGTTTGAAGTCAGGAGTTAAAATTACATCAAAAGGTTTGTTTTGAATATGCGCTGGTACTAAACTGCAACCAACTGCTCTTCTCCAATCCATTCTGCAAACGAGTCTGGATAACCTCGCCACGTTACGAGAATCTGCCTCTTCTTGTTACGTGTTCTCCTTTTAAGCACATTTTTCACTACAAAGATTTTGGGTAAATCTATCTGCTGCAACTGACTTTCGTACACTCTTTCATCAATCAATTCCCCTGACAAGTCTTTTACAATGTATGTTCGTGGACTGGTTGAAAGTACTTTTGCAATCTGAAACATTTCTTCTGTCCAATTGGGTCTGCTTCCTTTCTCAAACTTTTGCTTTTCAATACTTAATCTTACATAATCATCTTTTTTAAACTTTGGAGTAGGCAGAGATTGACGGCTCTCATTGGGAAAGAGTTTTCTCTTAACCTCTCCTATATTCAAAGCATTCACATCAACAGGCTTTCTACCAATCGACCTGTGATAGGTATTATTGTATGAATCAACCAGACTCTGAAGAACATCTTTGTATTGTAAAGTATTGTGTGCTGTAAAGTATTTGAACATTTTCATTTTAAATGTTCTATTGAATCTCTCTACAATTGCAGCTTTAGTGTCATTTTTTGCCTTGTACGAGTGGATTCCATTTGACTTTAAGAAACTCTGAAACTTGGCATTTATGAATTCTGTTCCTTGATCATAGCGTAGCTTTTCTGGTTTTCTTCCTTCACTCAGTATCGATTGAAATGCATTGATTATTTCTGTGGCATGTTTTGTTTTCAATGATCTCACCCAGGCGTATTTACTAAAAGTATCTATGCAGGTTAACAAAAACGTGTCACCATCATTAAATTCTTTGAGATTCTTTACAGCTACAAGATCACAAGACCATAAATAATCTATGTTGTTTGTATATATTCGTTGTCTCTTGAACTTTTTCCTTGCTGGTCTATGTATAGAGTAAGCAATGTTCTGTCTGCTCCACTTTTTCAATTGATCAAATGTTAAGGAGGGAATAATAGTTTTCGCTTCTATAAAAAACTTTCTTAAACTTGAGAAAGATGCTGGGAAAGCTGCATCAGAATAAAGTTTGTCTAGTTGCCCAAACAATTCACTCATCTTTTACTACGCTTCCCAACTTTATTTTTCTTGTTGTTTCTTTTAACTGGTCTTTTCCCTTTCCCCAACTGTTTTATTACCTCAATCGCTTGTTGTTGTGCAGCCTTTTGTGCCTGTCTTTCAAGGGCTTTTATAGCATTTTTGGCAGCTCTTTTGTTGTTAACTTTCTTGCCTCTACCAAATAATCCTTTCAACAAACTAGGTCCTACGAGACCTGCGAGTAACGCAGGAATCATTGCCATTTTTGGTTTTTATTTGTCGATTTTTCTTTTTCAGCTTTCTTTTCCTTTTTCTCCCACCTTTTCCCTTTTGTGAAGGTAAAATACTATCAATCGCAAAGCTTCCCAAGCTATGAACAGCTCCTGTTGCTAAACCTGCTGCTGCTTTCGTTGCAATAGACTTTGCCAATGATTTCGTCAACAAACCTGCAACTAACCTTGCAAGAACTGCGCTCATCTTTACGAGGTTCGTATTTATAAGCAATTCAGACTGTGTAACGTTTTCGCATACGTTTTCTCTCCTTCTCCCTCTGACCAAAATGATCGAAACCAGAATTTCTTAGCTTCTCAACAAGCTTCAATGCTCCAGTCGGCGCTCTACTTATAGGAATATCTTCACTGACTAGAAAGGAAAGTATCTTTGAGAAATTGCTGCCACGTATCGGTCGTGAATCAATGACCAGCCTTCCTCTTGTATCAGAATAAAATCGATCACTGTTTTCTTTGATGAACTTCAAAACATCGGATGCAGGTAAATCTTTCACTTTTGTTATCGACACACCAGTTTCTGTTGGAATATCAAGAACCTTCTCGGCAAATGAATCAATTTCTTCTTTTTTCCTGTTCATCAAAGCATTATACTCATCCAAAGTTAACATTACCATAGTTGCATATTTATCAGCCATATCTACACAGAGTGGGAAATTCTAGCGTCGAGTGAATTTATAGCTGATTTCTACAACGGTATATAAACAAGTGGATGACCTTCATCTGTAAACACATTTGAGCGGAAAGCAAGTTTTTCATCAGAACTTTGAGAAAAGTCGCAGAGTAGATATCCATACGGCTGGGATGTTACTTTTGCAAAAATATCAAGAAACACTTTGCTCTTTCTTGGCAAGACTTGTTGCGCAAAAAACTGAATTTGGCTCTTATCACGTCGATTCTTGAACACTACAACATACTGCGCATTTAATGAAAGGTTTCTAATTTCAGTTCCCTTTGGAAATATGTTCTGCCATAACGTAATTACGTTACAATTCAAATGAGATCTTCCACGAGTAAAAAGCTTTCCGATATCTTTCATGTTTGCAATCTCATGCATCAAATCATCTATAATGATTGTACTTCCTTGTCCATTCGCCTCTATCCACTCATACAGATGCTCTGGGATTTCAGTGAAAAATTTACTGTCTCCATTAAAGCTATTCTGTATACATTGAAATAATTCTGGTTGGTTTGAGCCACTAAACCATAAAAGCTTATGATATCGCTCTCCACCATTTGTCACTAGATCAAACTCTTTTAATAATTTTTCAACCCAAGTGGTTTTCCCACTTCCACTAGGCCCAGCGAGAATGAGAGAAAAAGGACACTTTAATCTCAAATCATACGTTTTCATTATTAACAATAAATGAAGTTTACAATAACTAGTCAACTTGTCTTAATGACAGGATTAAGACAAGTCAAACCTTTTTTATATCTAATTTTAAACAAGTTCAAACGAGTCGTTGAAATAAAACGTTCTGCATTTGCCAGATATCTGCTAACAAAATCTGCAAAACCTTTGCTTCAAAATCAACCATTTCCCTTGCTGTCATTGCTTCGAGGCTTTGAGTAACAAAATCAACAGCTAACAGCTCAGAGACTTCGCTTTGAAAGTGTCTTGTAGTTTCTTCTTGTTTGAAAAAATCTAAATCGAACAGAACTGAAAAATGATAGCTGATCAATTTCACTGGTTCTTGTGCCAGGCAGTCAGACTTGTGATGTCTCATATCTTGCATCGCATAACAGCGCTATGATTGCTTTCTGCATGAAGCCAGCCAACAGTTTGGCAAAGAGATCAGAATCGAATGGTTGACTTTGATCTTTATTCGGTGCTGGTGTAGCCTCAAGCATTTCAATTGCTTCATAGATGCTGTAAGTTGTGTTTGCCAGTTCCCAAATCGAGTGTTCACCCACAGTAAATTGAGTTCTTGTTGGATGGCCATTCAACCAACGCATGACAGTCAGCGCAATCTCATGATCTGTTGCATCACCAGAATCATACACACTTTTTCTGATTTGAAATTCGGAAAAATCATTGTATAGATTTTCGTTGATTTGGAACTCATTCAGCAGCTGTTGTGATATTGTGTTGGTGATGGTTGTAATACCGCCATACTTTTTGATGCTTTGATGCTGTTCATCTTGCTTTGCGAATTCATCTCGTTCTATCGGATCAGCAAGCAGAAGTCTCCCTACATCATTTTCTTTACTGCAAGCTTCGTGGACGAATGATAGAAATCTTCTCAGTTGTACTTTATCAAATTTAAAGCAAACCTTTCTGCCATCTTTTTTGTCATACTGCAGCATGAATTGTGGTTTCTTGTTTTGCTTGAGAATGATTTTCAGTTCATTCCCATAAGAATCCGTGCTTGTGAATAAGGTAGTCATCTTGAAGACTGTTCTCTCCAAAGTTGAATCAGCATCTGAGCGAATCAAAGTTTTGAACTCAACTTTATAGCATCAACAAATAAACCAAATAAGGAACTATGATATCACTTTCTGAAAAAGGCATTATGATGTAACTCAAACTATAAATACACTAAGGGTACAAAAGTATGGAAACGCCTGACTTAAAATGGCGGCAAACAGTGGCCTAGGGCTGAAACAAGAACATTTACATAACAAAGCTATGGCGGCTCAGCGGCCTCTGCGCACCTGACTTTGGCGGGAAATATTCACCATTTCACTAACTTTCAATTAAAATAAAGAGTGAGGGATTAATTTGTTGTTTTTCTTAAGAAACGATAAAAAACTTTGAAGCAGTGTCTTCAAAATTTGCTGGAGAATTTTTCACGAGTTGGCTTAAAAAACCGCGATAAAATAACTGCTTTCTTGACTGTTTACTCGAAATTTCTTTGTTATTCAAAGCAAAATAGTTTAAACTTTTGTGTCACGTTAAAATTTTTACTCGAAAAAGAAGTTAGCGAGAAGAAATCGAAGATTATTTAGTGGAAAAGAATCTCAGGTAAGTGACTTTAGCTTAGGCCTAAAAATGGGTGCTATTATAAATTAACATTTACTTCTCAGAAAAGACGAGAATTTGCTTCAAAAGTTATTTGAAATATTTTGTATCAACCACAGTTTCGAAATATGTGAATAAAACTTTACATCCCAATTTCAAACTACTTTCAATGGTAAACTTCATTTTCACTAGAGAATGGCCGCTTCGAAAGTCGCTTACCTGAGATCGTTTTCCAGTAAATAATCTTCGATTTCTTCTCGCTAACTTCTTTTTCGAGTAAAAATTTTAACGTGACACAAAATTTTAAACTATTTTGCTTTGAATAACTAAAAAATTTTGAGTAAACAGTCAAGAGAACAGTTATTTCATCGCTGTTTTTTTAGCCAACTCGTGAAATATTTTCCAGCAAATTTTGAAGACACTGCTTCAAAGTTTTTGATCGTTTTTTAAGAAAAATAACAAACAAATCCTTCACTCTTTATTTTAATTGAAAGTTAGTGAAATTGGCGAACATTTCCCGCCAAAGTCAGGGGCACAGAGGCTGCTGAGCCGCTGTAGCTTTGTTATGCAAATTTTCTTGTTTCAGCCCTAGGCCACTGTTTGCCGCCATTTTAAGTCAGGCGTTTCCATACTTTTGTCCCCTTAGTGTAGGTATTGGTTATTTCTTTAACAGCATGAGTCATTTCGTCTTCCTTCTTTTTCAAAAATGTGCTTGAAAACTGATCACGAAACTTGTCATAATCTTGGCCTAAGTTTGTTTCAAACAGTCCAAGATCTGAAGCGCTTGACTTGCGAAGCTGTGATGATGACTTGCGTTTCTTAGCTGCAGCTGCCGATTCAGACTTAACCGTAGATTTTCTCTTAATATTCATCTTAGGTTTTTTAGAGACAGCAACAGACGAAAACTTTTGTATTTTATTTGGTTCAGCTGAAAGAGTCGATTGAATCATTTGTTTGTATGCATCTAGCGACAATTGTGGTAGCTCTAGTTTTTCGAGATCGCTAAAAACTCTAGCCAGATTTATGTAAAGTTGTTTTTTATCAGTATCATAAGCAAATGCTGCCATGGCTCCTTCTATCAGTTGCAAATTATGAAAATGTGTTCTGCATCATCTTTCGTCTGCAATTTATAGTCAGTTTTGAGTTCAAAAAAGTTTCGAGAGAATCTCAGAAATGCTTTCAAAGAGCTTCGTTGTAAAAGTTGTGTTATTCTTATTTGCAAAGTTGCAAAGAGTTGCTTCCCATTCGATTCTTGCATTTATCCACTGCTTAGTCCAGTTTTCTATACATTTCAGACAATGCTTTATTAAGGTACAGGCAAGACTTAATTTATCTTTTTGGTGCAATGCTCTCGCAAAGTGTGTCGAGAAAACAACCAACGCTGCAATCCTTCCCCAGTGCACATTATCAGACATCTCTGAGACAATCATTTGATACGAATCTAGCAAGTAGTTTCTTTGTCGATCCTCTGAAATTGTTTGCAAGTCTTTAAATTGTTTTGCTATGATAGATGCGATAACATGACCATGTGTTGATTCAAGATCTTCACAGAGTTTTACAAAACTCTGACTTGCTGCTGAACTTTGCGTATGATTCAAGAAACGTTCTATAGAAGGCATGATTTTATAAATATAACTTAGCACGACCTCTTTAAGCTTTTCCTGTTCCCTTCGTTCACAATCCCGCTTCCAATCAGGACATGTACTCATATCCTCCATGTGTAAGACCTCATTACAGTAGTAAATATGTTCTTCTCGGGAGATCTGGCATAGATCACCACTGCTCTCTGTTTCGTTATCCATTTGAATGTGAATCATATGAGTCCGGATCATAATTTATAGCTTTTACCATAAGCTTTATTTATTTTTCATGTAAAAATGATAAAGAGTTGGGAGCATACAGTCTCAATCTTTAAAAAATTCATAGTCCACCCACCTTTCACATCGATTTATATCAAATTGCAACTATAGCAGCAAGCCCGGATTTGATTAACATTGAACAGAAAAGACAGTGAGAAAGAATGTTGCGCAAGAAAAACAAAAGGGAAGGATTTTGTGCAAGAAAAACAAAAGGGAAGGATTTTGTGCAAGAAGAACAAAAGGGAAGGATTTTGTGCAAGAAAAACAAAAGGGAAGGATTTTGTGCAAGAAGAACAAAAGAAAGGATTTTGTGCAAGAAAAACAATAGTGAAGAATTTTGTGCAAGAAAAACAAAAGGGAAGGATTTTGTGCAAGAAAAACAAAAGGGAAGGATTTTGTGCAAGAAAAACAAAAGGGAAGGATTTTGTGCAAGAAAAACAAAAGGGAAGGATTTTGTGCAAGAAAAACAAAAGGGAAGGATGATGGGCTAAAAAGACAATAGGAAAGAATGACGGGCGATTTGACATAAAAGTGGAATTTCCCACACGCTTTTAATAACCAAGCAAATAAGAAAGGGAATTCTCATTGTAATGAAAAATGTTGTAATTCGGGCAAACAGAAACAACAAAAGATGTTGACTTTAGCATAACATAGAACATAAAAGCGCTCACGCAACAAGTAAATTCAGTCTTCAGGCATTAATCGGTTTGTTGAAAATGGACAAGCGAAAGTCATCATCGGATGATACTTCGAGCAATAAGAAAAAATCTTATCGTTGTAATAACTGTGGTAAGACATGTAGTAGAAAATTGAATTTGGTATATCACATGCGAATCTGCATGGGGCAAGTTGGGAAAGGCAAAGAGAAAAACGTCGAATATGAAAAACAGAAACGATTCGACGATAAAGCATTTAAAGTAAGTTCGCTTTAACTTACTTTGTATTTCATTATTCTAGCTTTGTGATATCAACATATCGCTTTGATTTTAATTACTCACTTTGAAAATTCTTTTAGGTTAAAACAGTTGATGTTTCTAACGAAGCGGAGCTCGAGGAGTCAACCGATGAAATTATTGAAATGATACGATCCGAATTCAAAAATCATGACCAGGCTATCAAATATTATATCGGCGTGGAAGCCATATTCAAACGGGCAATCAATGAAAATATCAAGACTGACCCTGCTATTATTTTCCGATCAAAAGTTATGTCCCAGCTTCGCCATGGACTGGACAGAGTCACATCAAAGGTTAAGTCAGCGATTAAAAAAATTCTTGAAAATATTGAGAATTTCGAACATGAAGGAAGCGGCTGGGTGTTAGAGAAAATTACCGAGTGCAAGATTTCTTTCTTTGATTACGATGCAGTTAAAGGTGGGAGTTACATTCCAACACCAAAGAAACTTTTGAAAAAGCAAGCTGTGGTTAACATACAGAATAAGAATGATAATGAATGTTTTGTCTGGTCTGTGCTTGCAGCTCTCCATCCTGTTGAACAGAATGCTGAACGAGTCACTAACTATGTCAGATATCATGATACATTGAATTTAAATGGATTGACATTTCCCACTAAACTTGAAGACATCGATATTTTTGAACAAAATAACAGCATCTCAGTAAATGTTTTTTTATATGAAAAGGGAGTTCATGCTGTGCGTATTACAGAAAAACTAAACGCTGCTGCACATGTTAATCTGCTATTACTACTTGATAAGGATGGCAACTCACACTACTGTATGATAAAATCAATGAGTAGATTGTTATTTGGTAGAGATGGTAACGCAAATCAACGCTTATATTATTGTAATTATTGTCTACATGCTTGTAAGAAACAAGAGACATTAGAACAGCACGTCAAGATTTGTAAAGAGCATGGTAAGCAGACCACAGTATTTCCAAAGAAATCAAATGAAAATGCAAAACCTGGTAAGGAAGAAGATAAGCTTCAATTCAATTCTTTTAAAAAACAGATGAAAGTTCCATTTGTTATATACGCAGATTTCGAGTCAGCTTTGACTGAAACAGGGGATAATAACAAATATCAAGAACATACACCAATAAGCTTTTGCTATAAAATTGTATCTATAGATAAAAGGTTCCCAGAAAAAACAGTGTCGTATCATGGAATGGATTGCATCGATGTATTTTTGAAAAAGCTAGAAGAAGAAGAGGAGACTATCAGAGACATTTTTAAACGTATCGAGCCAATGAAAGATTTAACTGATGAGCAACAACGGCAATATCAATTAGCAACAACATGCTGTGTATGCAATGTTCAATTTTCAGCAGATGATCAAAGCAGGGTAAAAGTTCGCGATCATTGTCATATAACTGGTGAGTATTTTGAATTTTATGCTATATTACATCATATTTTACACTGTTACTCTAATTTCTAGAAGTTGAAAATTGTTTTTTCGTTTCATTCAGGTGAATATAGAGGACCAACGTGCAGCAGGTGTAACCTGAAAGAGTTTATAATACGACCGAAAACGTACAGAATTCCATGCATTATACACAATCTGACTGGGTATGATTCACATTTGATTCTCAAGCGAATAAAAGATCAACGAGTAAAAGTTATCGCAAGAACTGGCGAAAAGTTCATAACTATGAAGGTATCAAACAAAGTCGATGGTGAGAAAAAGAAATATACGAGTGGTATAACATTTATTGATTCTTTAAACTTTCTAAATTCATCTTTATCTAATCTGGCTGGAAATTTAGAAACTGATGACTTTGTACACACTAAGCAGTTTGCAAGGGATTACATATTAAAAATGGATGGTCCCATTGATGAAGAAATTAATGTTGGGGAATTTGAAGCTTTGACAGCACAAGATGAAGATACTGATGGTTATGATAATTTGTTGAGCGATGATGAAGAGGATAATGATTTTGATGCTGATGAAGATGAAGATCCAGAAGAGTCTGAAAATGAACAGTGTATTCTAGAAGCTGATGATGATGATTACCGCAATAATTATGTACCTGATGACTATGAACTAACAGATGATCAAGAAGAACGATCTCGAGAAGCGTTTTTGTTGTTGAAACGTAAAGGTGTTTATCCATATGAATGGGTTGACGATTTTTTAAAGCTTGAAGAGACAGAACTACCTGCACACGATTTATTCTACAGCAAACTAAGTAAATGTAATGTGACTCCCGGTGAATATCAACATGCTCAAGATGTATGGCGTTTCTTCGAATGTGAATCTTTCCTACAATATCATGATTTATATTTGAAAACTGATGTTATGCTGCTGGCTGATGTTTTCGAACGATTTCGTGAATTGTGTTTACAATACTATAAACTCGATCCATGTCATTATGTTTCTCTCCCTGGCATGGCTTGTTAAAAGTAAAGGAGGAATGGTTATCACCGAAGTAAAAAGAAATACTAAATTGTAAAAAGTATACCACAACAGAAAAGCTTATACCGAATCTGTTAGACAAAGATGGTTATGTTGTTCATTACGAAAATTTGAGATTATACATTGAACTAGGATTGCGAATAAAGAAAGTACATAATGTTCTAAAGTTAATGCAAAAGAAATGGCTGAAGGATTATATTAATTTTAATACAGAAAAGAGAACAAATTCAAGAAATGACTTTGAAACAGATTTTTTTAAAATGAAGAACAATGTGGTCTTTGGCAAAACGATAGGGAATGTTCAAAAGCATAAACAGATCAACACGTGTCAAACTAGTCAGCAGTTATCAAAGTGGGTAAGGTGGCCACAGTTTTATTCAGCGACAAAGATCAGCCATAATCTTCTGATTGTGGAAAGTAAGAAACGAAAAGTATTTTTCAATAAACCAATCTTTGTTGGGCTTTCTATTCTTGAAATAAGCAAGACTCTGATGTATGACTTCCACTATAATTACAGGAAGAAGAGATTTACCGATATAAAGTTATGTTTTACAGACACAGACAGTTTTCTCTATGCAATTTATGGAGAGACTGATTTATATGAGAAGTAGAAGGAAGATGAAGATTTATTTGATTTCAGCAATTATGCACCAGATCACCCATGTTGTTCAAACAGAAACAAAAAAGTGATTGGTAAAATGAAAGATGAGCTTGGCGGAAAAATTCTTACAGAATTCGTTGGATTACGATCGAAAATGTATAGTTATCAGACAGCGAGTTGAACCACATGCAAAGCAAAAGGAGTGAAGAAGTCAGTGGTTAAAGATGAAATTACGCATGAAAACTATGTTGACTGTTTATTCAGCAAGAATATTTTTTATCATGTGCAAAACACTATCCAGTAAAGAAAACACGATGTATTCTCTGTATCAACAAATAAACTCTCTTTGGTATCCTTTGATGATAAACGATATATTTTAGATGATGGTATAGAAACTTTGCCTTATGGACATTACTTTTGCAGTGAATGACAATCTTTGTAAATAGTTCTTAAACATATTATTGTATTTATTTTGTATAAATTTATGGATGATGAAAAGGCACTGAGTCAATATACATCTATGTTAACTTAATCAAACTGAATCAAATCGAGGTTTCACAACAGTGTGGTTATACTTAAACGAGACTCAATGAAATAGAGGTTCTATAACAGCGTATAACAGCGAGGTTATACGAAAGCGCGATTAAATTTAAAGCGAGGCTACTTCAAAACGAGATTAATTGAAAATGAGGCTTCATGGAAGCGAGGTTTTGATTGACAGGTCACGTGCATTTGCTTTATAGATCATTTGCATTTGATTGACAGGTCACGTTGTGGCAGCATCCTTTGTGTCCCCGTAACCGTCCTTTTCCTCTACTTATTTATGTGTTCCAGGGGCAATGGGCAATAGCATTAATGCTATATGCTAATAGCAGTCGTAATTTATAAACAGTGAGACGACCTGAAACGAGCTGAAACCACCTGAAACCACCTGAAACCACCTGAAACGAGTCGTCAGATTTGGAATCGAGGCTGAAACGACCTGAGACGACCTGCTATCTTAGCAACGAAGTGTTAAGGTCAAGGGATTTGTATTGTTCTTTACGCATTGTCGCATTCTTTTCTTATCACAATAGGAACACGTGTCAGTATCAAAGTGGCCATCCCTCCAGGAAGGTATTGTTCTTAATCTGTTGAAAAAAAATCACTGAAATTGATTGACTTGATATGATTTCCTAATCAAAAGGAGGAGTCTATTTTCAATAAAGATATTTGGTTGTTGCCGTTCTCCTTCAAATTCCCATTTACTGTATAAGCCGAGGGGAATTTCACTCTGCAAAAAGGCGTAATACGAGATTTTCATTAAAACAAAAGGACTTTCAAGGGATTTCCAAGAAAACAATAGGACTTCCAGTAAAGGTGTACGAGATTTTCAAGGAGTGAATAATTGCCCCTCAGTATAAGCTTTATGCGTACCTTTTTTAAATAAATAAGCCGGGGCGTTCTGAATTTTTTCGCCTTTTCTTTTTGTTTTTATTCGGCATTTTGTGTTTATCCCAAATTCTTTACATCCACATCTTGGTTCCGAAACTCCATTATGGAGGCATAGGAGGGGGGGGGGGTGGGGGGGGGGGAGCGGTTTGAAAACCGCAAAAGCATTTTCGTAGCCAAAATAGTTGAAGCGTAGACCTACATGTTAAAACTCTTTTAAACCACACCGAAATCACAAATTGAAAAACCGAAAAACCGTTCTTTTTGAAGGTAAAACCGTAAAACCCGAGGGGCGATTCATTCTTTGAAAACCTCGTACACCTTTGCTAGAAAACCTATTGTTTTCACAAAAATTTCTTGGAGACACTTTTGTTTTCAAAAAATCTCGTACACCTTTCTGAGGAATGAATTGCCCCTTGGTAAAACCGCTCTCGAAGTGTCGAAAAACCCGGATTGTGAAGTGTAGAAAGAGACAACACGTTGAAAACTATATACAAAACCTCATGAAATATGTACAAAACATCTAACTAAGAATAACATCGTAATAATCGTGAATGAACATGAACGTTAACGTGAGAGCGAACGTAGAAAGCGAATACAAACGAATAAATCTAAAAGCTAAGCTACACAATTATAAGGAAACAGGAAAACGTGACTAGTGTCCAGACTACTATGATTACTAGGACCCAGACCTCCGTACTTGTCATACTGGGGGCCGGGGAATATACTAATCCTGAGCTAAGTCGATTAGTTGAGCGTTAATCATGTCCCTAGCATCGCGTGCTGCACGTCTTGTAGGGCGAGTTTGAATCGCACTATGGGCTTCATCTTCTTCTGAAACGTCTTCTTCTAATGCTTCAGTACCAATATTAAGTTCCAAAGGATAAAGTTTAATAATAGATCGCGTTCTGTGTCCGTTTGCTGTACGTACAACTGCGGCTCGACAAAGATCATCTGATCCAGTCAACAATTTTGTGATGACACCAAGAGACCAGCGATGGCGAGGCGTGTCTGTGTCAGCGACGAGTACCATGTCACCTTCTTTGAGCTTATTTGTGGACGGCTTTTTGGTATTGTTTTTATATGCGTGGGTTTCGCGAAGAAGCGATAAATACTCAGAGTTGAAACGCTGAAGGAAATGGTTATATAACGTCGTGCGATGATGCTGAGCGCGTGTAATCTCGGTTTTATCGCCAAAGTTCGGGTCGTAGTCGACGGAATCGAGGGTTGGCTGTGGTAAAGACGTGACATTGAAACCAAAGAGAAGGTGATTCGGCGTCAGTGGCTGTAGATCCTGTATATCTGAGTTAATAGCCGTAAGAGGGCGTTCGTTTAAAACAGCCTGGATCTCTTTAATAAGCGTGTAAAGTTCGACTAGCGTAATGAGCGAGCGACCAACAACTTTCTTCAAAAGTCTGTAGGTCTTGTTCTGCACGTTTGAATGTCTGAGCGTTGTCGGATAGGATAAGTCGTGGGGTCGAGAAGACACTATAATGACGTCGAAATGCTTGAAGAAACGAGGATGTACTGAGATCTTCGACTATTTCTAAGTTGATAGCGCGCGTTGTGAGACAAGTGAAGAGACAGAGATATACCTTAACATGATCTCCAGAGCGATTTTTGACAGTGAAATGACCGGTGAAGTCAATGCCAATGTTTGAAAAGGGACGTAAGGACGTGTCGTAACGAAACTGAGGTAACTCAGGTGACATTGGAAGTTGATAATGACGGCCTGTAACTTTTTTGCACGTGACGCATTTACTGATGAGACGACGAGTGGCAGAGCGAGCTGATGGAACCCAAAACCGACTGCGAAGAGCGACAATAGTTCCTCCAACACCAACATGATGCATACGATGATGACAATCAAGAATGATCAGATTGGTAAGGCGAGAATGGCGAGGAAGCAACATGAGTGAAGACTCGAGCGTGAAGCGTCCTTTAGTATGAATGGGACCATCATCACCGAGAAACAAATTTAACTGACGTACAATTGGTGGAGCACTCGTCTTATCGTGTGTACCGTGAGAAGACAGAGATGATACGATTTGCGGGTGGCAGCGTAACTGCTCAGATTTAAGCCATGCGCGTTCCATGGCTTCGATTTCTGACGTTGTTGGGGGTCCGGTAATCCCCGTGCGATAGCAAAAGCGATGAACATAAACAGAAGTTGCTAAGGTTTTCGAATAGTCATTAAAACGGTTAATGTCGATAATATTGCAGATACTGATATCTAGCGCAGACAAATGTTGTTCAGTAACAGCGCTAAGAACAGCGGCGGACGTTGTCTGAGACTTAGGCCATTGCGGCCAAGATGATTGATTGCAGAGCCATGTAGGCCCATTGTGCCATAAACTGGACGACTTAAGCGAAGCAGCAGAACAACCGCGTGAAAATAGATCAGCAGGATTGTCCTGAGAAGGGGTGTGACCCCAAAAGGATGACGCGAATTGGCCATTTATAGCATCGACTTTGTTTTGGACGAATTGCTTGAGTTTGCGTTTTGAATCGAGCCAAAATAATGCGATTTCCGTGTCTGTCCAAAGATGAACAGAAACGTTGTGAAAATCTTTCTTTACGATCTTTAGTAGAGTTTCGCAATATTGAGAACCAAGAAACATGGCGCTTAATTCCAACTGTGGAATTGTGAGATGGTTTTTATTGCGAGAGACTAACTTTGACTTCGAACCGATGAGGAAACTGCGCGATCCCTGCGTAAGATAAGCGGTGACACCAAGAGCAGATTTGCTGGCATCAGTAAAGACATGGAGCGAAACTGGCTGAGTTTTGTCGAAATTGATCCAGCGTGGAAATTCGAAAGGCGAAGCAGTGTTCAAATCTTATTCGATTTTCTGCCATTTTGCTGACTTACTGGGGGGCAAAGGCTGATCCCACCCAAATTTCTCTTCCTATAATTCGGCAATAAACAGACGAGCGACAAGCGTAACGGGTGACAGCATTCCTAACGGATCATACAATTAGCTTGCCATGCTAAGGACTTTGCGTTTTGTGAGCTTCGTGTTCTCAGAAGCGAAATTTTGAACGGGAAACGAGATAGCATCTGTGGTTGTGTCCCAAGAAAGTCCCAAAATTGAAACGGTTGAAGACTGGGGACCTGTGTTTTGTTGGTTGACGAAGTTGCGCAGCAATGGAGAATTTGCGCACCATTGGCGAAGTTCGAAATTGCCTTTTTGCATGAGATCGCGTGCTTCGTGAAAATAAGAAACTGTTTCGGCCTCGTTTTCAACTCCGGAAAGGAGATTGTCTACATAGAGTTTCTCGGAAATATCGACAGCGACGGGAGAGCGAAATTGCTCTAATTGATGCAATAAAACAGCGCCTAAAGACATAGGGCTACTTGTATGGCCAAAAACGATAGTGGTATAAGTGTAGACACAAATTTCTTTAGTTGGATCGTTGTCCTTATACCAAAGAAAACGAACGAATGAACGATCTTCCTCGCGTAATTTGATGTGTAAGAAAGCTCGTTTTATATCTGCTACGAAGGCGTATTGCGGAAAACGAAATCTGAGAAGTAATTCTGCAAGATTATTCAATAGACAGGGGTCTGTGTATAAACAATCATTGAGACTGACTTTTCCTGAATTGGCAGCGAAAACTATGCGTAGGGGGGTCGTCTCGGAATCTTTTAGGACGACGAAATGTGGCAAGTAGTGACATCCCTGTTCAGGCCAGGGCTGTTTTAAATCGGAAAGTTCTTCGATGTACCCTTTAGCCAAGTGTTCTTCCATAACCTTACAGTATTGGTCCATAAGGCCTAGCTTATTTAAACGTGTGGTGACTTGAGAAAGTCGACTTTTACAAAGACTGAGATTAGATGGTAACGGGGGGTGCTCGGCTTTCCATGGCAAAGGAGCGAAATATTGCCCATCTCGAAATTCAACTTTCTGTTGGTAATCATGAAGGAATTCATTAGCTTCGTTTTTGCCAGAATCGTAATTCAGGGATTGATTTTGAAGAATTCTTTCGAACTGAATAGATAATTCAGCATTGTCAACCAGATTTTCAATCGAAAGTGTTGAATTAAGCGGCTTATGGTTGTTTGCGTCAAAACCATTGTTTGATTTTGCGATATTGGTTTGAATCGAATTGATTTCCTGTGAATAGGCTATCTGTAAAACATGGAGTGTGGAATTATGGAGTGGAATGGTGGAGTGGAGTGGAGTGATATGGAATACGCTTATTTTATGATGTTTTGCAATAAAAAATACATCAAAATGCTCCTAGTAGTCTTCTGAACCTATTTAACTCATAATATTGCTAAAATATGCTAACATTTTCATGAAATTACCATCGCGATCAAAACAATTGAACCAAGACAGCTTCCAGATGCGAGTTTTTGGATGAAAAATCTGTAAAACATGGAGTGCTGGAGTGGAGTGGAATGGTCAACTGGAATGTGAAAATTAAAGGCCATATGTTGACAATAATGTAACAAAATTTATACCAAAATCTTCCTCTTGGTCTTCTGAATTGAAATAACAGTAAACTTTATATGAATATTTTCAAAATAAACGTCTTTTCGAGTATGAAGAAAACCCTGCCTTCTGGCATCTTCCTTCAAATTTCAAGAATGCAGACAGTAGATGAAAGTCGAGCCGCAGGGCAGACATGTTGCAATTATCTCTTAATGTTGGGAAAACCCCGCGATCTCGCACTGCGCAGCTCAACCTTATTGTTGTTTATTTTATCGTTATTCTCAGTGCTTGTAATATGAAACATGCTTATTTAGATTTGTTCATTGATTCTTATGCCTACAGGTTCGGTATACTTTATTAATCATACTACTTTTTCTTTCTTATTGTTATTCGAATTATTGTACGTAAGAACCTCGATTAGAATCGATCGAGAACGAGGTTCCGGAAAATGAGTAACTTGTTTGTACCTTAAAGAACTAAGAATTTACGTAAATTGTGCTTAAAAAATCTTCCTAGTTTAATCTTATTGGTTCGTAGTATTATACGCCCTTATTACGTATTTCCTTGTTGTAAGCTTTACATTATTGTACTTTTTTAACCTTGTTCAGTTGCGTAGAAGTTGAGTTGAAATTCGGATGAATTATGATATTTGAGTAAGAGTCGAATTCTTATTTTGAGTTGATTTCTGTGGGTTCGAAAACGTATCTCTCCGAGTCAGTGCTTTAGAATAGTAAAATATTCAACATTTGGTCCACCGAAACCAGGGATAGTTCTTGAAATCACAGAATCACAATGGATGGATTAGAAAATTAAAAAGAAACGCGCAACGAGTCGAAGAAATGCGACGAAAATTGTGAACAAAGCCGAAGATTTATTGAAGAAGGAAGACGCGGATATCAAGAAGTTGAAACATTTTCAAGATGAACTTCAAGAAAACATAATGGAATTGAGAGTTCTTGACAGGGAAATTATGGGTTTATTGAACGAAAAAGAAGATGAAGAAATTTCAGATAAGGAGATGGACGAAGTCCTGGAATATAGAGAAAAGACAGCGTGTGCACTGATGTCAATCGAAGAATATTTAAACAAGAGTAAAAAGTTGGAGAGAAGTGATTCACAAGAAAGTCTGTCTTCGATGGGTTCGATTTCAATCAGTTCAAGTGGACGGAAGGCGGTTCACGTGAAATTGCCAAAATTGGAGCTGAAAAAGTTCACTGGAAAAGTCCATGAGTGGCAAGAATTCTGGGATGGATTCCGTTCTGCTGTACATGACAATGATGATTTGACCAATGCGGACAAATTCAAATATTTAAAGAGCTATCTAGAGGACTCGGCAAGGACAGTCATCGCAGGTATGCCCATAACAGATGCCGATTATGAGATTGCAGTTGACTTGTTGAAAAAAAGATTCGCCAAGCCAACCGTCATTCAGAGAGCGCATGTAAATGAACTCATTTCCTTGACCCCAGTCTTCAACGAGAAGAACGTCACAAGATTGAGAAATTTTCACGATCAAGTGGAGGCTCATTTTCGTGGACTAGAGGCTATGGGTGTCGCTAAGGCAACGTACAATTTTTTTAGTTCCGGTTTTGATGGAGAAGCTGCCAGAGAACATCAGAGCTAACATGATAAGATTCCATACCAAAGATCAGATGGAATGGTCCTTGGACGAGTTGTTGGTTGCTTTGGAGAAGGAAGTCCAGATCAAGGAAAGCCATGTACCGTTGGCAGTTGTTTCAAAAGCTGGAATTAGAGCTACAGACGACCAGAAGAAGATCTCAGCCAGGCCAACAGTGACCACTGCGAATGCATTGTTTGTTGGGAATAAGAAGAAGAAGTGCCCTTTTTGCCAACAAGAAGAACATTTAGCAGAGTCTTGCACTTCAGTGAAGGATCCTGAAGCTCGTAAGAATATCTTGAGAAAATTTGCAAAATGTTTTATATGCCTAAATTCTGGCCATAGAGCCTTTGAGTGTAGATCAAAAGGTTGTTGTAAATATTGTAAGAGTAGGCATCATTTTTCTATTTGCAACAGCAACAATCAGGTTAAGGCTAGCCCTCCCGCGCAACAGGGTCCAGATGCGAATAAGGATGCGCAGGAACCACCGCTAAACCCTAATGCAACCTCTTGGGTCGGTAGTGCCTATTCTGGGGATAGAGTGGCATTGCAAACAGCCTTAGCAAATGTGAATGGAAAGAAAGAGGGGCGAGTGCGAGTATTGTTTGACACTGGAAGTCATCAATCCTTTATTACTGCTGAGGCTGTCAATAGGTTAGGTTTAAGGGCAGTTAGGAGTGAGAGTCTTGGAATCAAGGCATTTGGGAGTAAAGAGTCAGAGGTAGAGATGAGAGATATTGTAGAATTTACATTAGCTCCCGTTAAAGGTGGTGAGTCAGTAAAGATTGAATGCTTTATTGTTAAGGAGATTGCTGGAATCAATAACGAGCATGTTGAAGTCATTAAACATGAGTATAAACATTTGTGCAAAGTTTATTTTTCAGATGCATCCAAGAATGAGGAAGAATTACAAGTAGACATTCTAATTGGATCTAATTTCATTTGGGATTTCCAGCAAGGGGAAACAATACGAGGGGGGGCCACAAGAGCCAATAGCAGTCAGAACAACACTTGGTTGGGTTCTATCTGGACCTCTAAAGGCAGGTAAGACGTTGAGTTCTTCAAATACTTCTAATGTGAATTTTGTGTCAAGTCTTGTAAAATCTGATAAGCAGAGTATTGAAGAAAGTGTTCATGCCTTGTGGGATTTGGATAGCCTAGGAATTAGAGAAGAGAATGAGGTGCATGAAACTCTTATTGATAATATTGTTCATACTGGAGAGAGATACCAAGTGGGTTTGCCTTGGAAAGTTGGACATAGTGATTTGCCCTCTAATTATGATCTTAGTTTGATGAGATTGAAGAGTCAGCTAAGGAAGCTTAAGAAAGACCCTCCCATTCTTGATAAATACAATGAAATAATTAATGAGCAGGTGGGATCTGGTATTATTGAAAGAGTAATGGAACTAGACAGTGCAGGAAAGGAACATTATCTTGCACATCAAGCTGTTGTAAGGGAAGAGGCCGAAACCACAAAGGTGAGAATTGTTTTTGATGCTTCTTGTAAAGCCAGAAAGTCAGGAACCTCCCTTAATGATTGTTTGCATGTGGGTCCGTCCTTAACACCCTTGATATTTGAAATACTGCTTAGGTTTAGAGAGAATAGGATCGCGCTGGTGGGAGATATCGAGAAAGCTTTTTTGAACATAGAAATTGATCCCAAGGATAGAGATTATCTTAGATTTTTATGGGTTAAGGATATTCAGGCAGAGAATCCTGAAATTGTGGTTTACCGTTTTAACAGGGTAGTGTTTGGGGTGAATTCCTCGCCATTCCTGTTAAATGCTGTACTTAGGCATCATATCGAAACATTTAAGCCAATTGATCCTGAGTTTGTATCCAAGTTAGAGAAAGGATTTTATGTTGATGATCTTGTCACTGGAGCGGTAAATTCGGAAGAAGCGTATGATCTGTTTAACAAATCAAAAGAGAGAATGCAAGCTGGCGGATTCAGATTACGTAAATGGAAGACGAATGATGAGAAGTTGAGAGATAAAATTTATCAGTTAGAAAGAGAGAGTGATAGAAAGGGTAATGAGCCAACAACCCTTGATGGTAATTCATCTTATGCAAAAGAGACCTTAGGAGATATTAAGGGAACAGGAGAGAAAACTAAGGTATTAGGAATCACCTGGGATACCCAGAATGATAAACTAGAGTTTAATTTCGAGAAATTGTTGAAGGGAAGTGGTAATCCAACCAAACGAGGCATTCTTAGTACCCTTGCTTCATTATTCGACCCGCAAGGAATAGTGAGTCCGGTTGCAGTCACAGCCAAGGTGCTATTTCAGGAATTATGTATTGACAAGTTAGGATGGGATGACCCACTCCCACAAGACAAAGCATCCATATGGGATAAATGGCTACAGGATCTAGGAGAGGTAGGAGAAATATCCATTCCTAGGTGTATGTACGATGAGAGTGAAGGAGAAGTACTGTCATGTCAACTGCATGGATTCGGAGATGCAAGTAAGAAGGCATACTCTGCAGTTGTCTATGTGGTTTATGAAACCACCACAGGCATTTATAGCAAACTGATATGCTCGAAGACACGTGTTGCGCCATTGAAAAGTCTCTCAATACCTAGATTAGAGCTAATGTCGGCTAGAATTCTAGCAGTATTAATGAACACTGTTTATAATGCCCTCTGTTCTCAAGTAAAGATAGACTTAGTTAGATACTGGCTAGATAGCAAGACTGCGTTATATTGGATCTTTAATAATGGACAGTGGAAGCAGTTCGTGCAGCATAGAGTTAACGAGATTTTGACTTTGTCTAAGAAGGATTCTTGGGGACATGTGGGTGGTTTAGACAATCCGGCAGATCTAGGATCTAGGGGTGTAACAGCAAGTCAGCTTAGAGACAGTAAAATCTGGTGGGAAGGTCCACATTGGTTGAGAAAAGGAAAAGAAGAATGGCCAAAAAGTTTATGTTTGACAGAGTCAGATGATGTGAGTGAAGAGAAAAAGAAGGCTAATGTATTGAGTGTAGTAACGGAAAGAGTATCTACTGTAAGTAATCTCATAGATATAAATAGGTTCAGCACCTTAGGAAGACTTCTCAGAGTCACAGCATATGTAAAACGATTTATTGCCAATCTAAAGCTTAAAAGAGCGAAAGAAGAGATGATTAAAGACAACCTGAGTGTGTGTGAGATAGAACAGGCAGAGAAAATGTGGATCAAGGATGCGCAAAATGCATTAAGGAAAGAACAGGATTTTACGAAAACTCGTATTAATCTTGGAGTTAAAGATGTGAACGGAATACTTGTGTGTCACGGAAGATTAGAGAATTCAGATCTGGATATAGAGTCGAAATTTCCAGTAATATTACCAAGAGATCACAGATTTACGAATTTGATCATATTAGATTGTCACGATAGAGTGCATCATTGCAAACTCAGATCAACACTTGCAGAATTAAGATCTAAATTTTGGGTTACAAAGGGTAGACAGTATGTTAAAAGGATAATAAAAGATTGCTTCATTTGCAGAAAACTTGAAGGAAAATCGTATGGTTCTCCATCATCAGCCCCTTTACCAGAATTCAGAGTAAAGAAGCTCCACCCTTCAGCAATGTTGGGGTGGATTTTGCAGGTCCCTTGTTTTTCAAAGATAAGGAAGGTATGAAAAAATGTTATATTGCTTTGTTTTCTTGCTGTGTCACAAGAGCACTGCATCTAGATCTTGTGAATGATTTAAGTACGTCTACGTTTGTATGTTGTTTGCGTCGATTTTGCTCAAGAAGAGGTGTACCTTCTATAATTGTTTCGGACAATGCTAAGACATTCAAATCGACAGCGAAATTACTGGATAAACTATCTAAGGATCAGAAAGTTGCGGAATATTTAGAGTCTAAGCGGATAACTTGGAAATTTAATCTGGAGAGGTCCCCATGGTGGGGAGGCCAGTTCGAGCGAATGGTAGGGCTGGTCAAAAGATGCTTGAGAAAGGTCCTAGGAAACGCTAGGCTTTCATTCGATGAGTTGCAGACTGTTCTTACTGAAATTGAGAACACATTGAATTCACGACCGCTCACTTATCAGTATGATGAAATAGGAGTCGAAGTATTAACCCCATATCATTTAATGTTTGGGAGAAGATTGTCATCTTTAGCGGATCAGCTTGATTGCAGTGTCGGAGATAGTGATAAGGAATGTAGTCTTTCTAAAAGATTTGAGTATTTAACTCGTAAATTAAGCCACTTTTGGAACAGGTGGCATAGGGAATATCTTGTAGGTTTGAGAGAAAGACATAAAATGGAGTCGAAGGAAGAAAGACAGATTCGAATTGGAGACATCGTGGTGATTGAAGAAGACAATGTTAAAAGGGGAATGTGGAAGGTCGGAGTAATTGAGGAATTGATTATTGGGAAGGATGGTGTAGTTAGAGGCGCCAAGGTGCGTAAAGGAGGTAAAAGTAAGACAGATATATTATGCAGACCTCTGCAAAAACTTTACCCTTTTGAAAATGCTACTATGACCGTAGGTGAGGATGAGAGGAAAGGTAAGGAGTGTGATAATAAGAGTGGAGAAAGTGTGGTGCGTGAGAGCCCCAAGGGTAGACGCCCTACCACCCGGGCTGCGGCCAGGGATGCGCGGTGGAAGTCCAGGCTTATGCTTGACTCCGCTTGAGTCAAGGAGGGGGGAGTGTTGGGGAAACCCCGCGATCTCGCACTGCGCAGCTCAACCTTACTGTTGTTTATTTTATCGTTATTCTCAGTGCTTGTAATAGAAACATGCTTATTTAGATTTGTTCATTGATTCTTATGCCTACAGGTTCGGTATACTTTATTAATCATACTATTTTTTTTTTCTTATTGTTATTCGAATTGTTGTACGTAAGAACCTCGATTAGAATCGATCGAGAACGAGGTTCCGGAAAATGAGTAACTTGTTTGTACCTTAAAGAACTAAGAATTTACGTAAATTGTACTTAAAAAATCTTCCTAGTTTAATCTTATTGGTTCATAGTATTATACGCCCTTATTACGTATTTCCTTGTTGTAAGCTTTACATTATTGTACTTTTTTAACCTTGTTCAGTTGCGTAGAAGTTGAGTTGAAATTCGGATGAATTATGATATTTGAGTAAGAGTCGAATTCTTATTTTTGAGTTACTGAATAAATCTTTGATATTTTAGTCCGAGGTTCACAAAGGCGATTCCCTGTATTTTTCCCGTGATCACAGAAAAAAGCCTTTGCATTTCAATTGATAGAGTTTATGTGCAAGACATTGTTCTCAATTATTTTCGTGATGCAACATAAATATTCAAAGCATTCCGACCTGATATAGCCTTTGTTGTACGACCCTGTACGAACCCCCCGTCGAAAACGCTACAAGTGTTCGCAAGACGTCTTACTCACATTAATGAGATAATTGCGACATGTCTGCCCGGCAGCTCGACTTTCATCCACTGTCTGCATTCTTGAAATTTGAAGGAAGATGCCACAAGGCAGGGTTTTCTTGATACTCAAAAATACGGTTATTTCGAAAATATTTATTAAAAGTTTACTGTTATTTCAATTCAGAAGACCAAGAGGAAGATTTTGGTATAAATTTTGTTACATTTTTGTCAACATATCGCATATGTCCCTTAATTTTCATATTCCAGTTTACCATTCCATTCCACTCCAGCACTCCATGTTTTACAGATTTTTCATCCAAAAAACTCGCGTCTGGAAGCTGTCTTGGTTCAATTGTTTTGATCGCGATGGTAATTTCATGAAAATGTTAGCATATTTTAGCAATATTATGAGTTAAATAGGTTCAGAAGACTACGAGGAGCATTTTGATGTATTTTCTATGGCAAAACATCCTAAAATAAGCGTATTTCATATAAATCATTCAATTCCACCATTCCACGTAGATTTTTGAGACCAAAGTAACCACTTTGATTTAGAGGTTTGACAATTTCATCGGATACTAAAACTTTAAATAATTCGACACCATTCGGGGTTTCTAATCCAATCGTAGATACGCTATAGTTTTGTTTCGTAACAGTCCCACCAAAACCAGAAACAGATAAAAGTTCGTAAGATTCGGGGGTTAAACCCAATTGGTTAGCGAATTCTGTGCGTACGTAGCTGCGCTGAGAGCCTTCGTCGAAAAAGATTTTTGCGTTTAATTTTTTATCGTTAACAACAGCAACAGCTTTTGCGGTTTTAAGCAGGATCACGTGATCAGCGGCCTTAGGCGAATCCTGAATGTTTTCAGGAGGCGAAGAGTGAACAACAGAGTCAACAGAGTTATTAACACGATTAACGTTTAATGCGTCATGAAACGATTTATCGTTGATATGCGAGGACGACAAAGAATGACAATCATCTAAGAAATCATTGATATTTACATTTTACAAAGGAGCGCAATTTGTCGTGATAGACTGTGATGTTGAATCAGCGGTGGGAACGGTTTCCGTAGCGGACGTAGCGTTAGATGCGTCATTCGTAACAATAGCAGCGTGCGTGTTCGTACGAGACGGGGGTTGTGAATTCGTTGGCGTGTTACGTTGAGAAATCGTGTTTGAAGCGTTTGTATGAATACGGATTCCATGAATACTTGTATGGTGTTTGCCCTTACATTTTGCACAGCGTCCTTTTGCATTACAACTAGAAACGCGATGGCCAGAGTTCAAGCAGTTAAGACATAACTTGAGACGAATAACTGTGACCGATTTTTCACTAGCGGACAGTGGGCAGTGTGACGTAGCGTGGGGACCTTTGCAAAGTTGGCAACGTGTGCTTGCAGTTGTCGATAACGTGGTTGTACTTGAAACGTTGGGCTCGTATGTTTCGTAGCGTGACAGGGGTGGCAGAGTGGTTTGGGAAAACCCTGATTGCGTTTGTTCCTCTCGGGCAATGTAATCTTTCAAGCTATCTATGAACGGCTTTAAAAGAAAATTTACACCCTGACCAGAGTCGCCAATTTTACTGCGGACTTTCCCTGGCAATTTCTCTTCAACGATCGGAATAATGAAGGGGGCACATGCAGAAACATCGATATTAAGTGCTTCTAAAGAGCGAATATCTCCCATAAAGGAATTGTAGAATTGCCTTAAACTTGAAGGTGCTATCGTTGGCTTTGGCATCTTCAAAATATTATGAACGTGAGCACGGATAATACGTCTAGGGTGACCGAAATTTTCTTTCAAGGTTTCTTCTAAAATTGAATAGTTTTGTTCCGAGGGAATTATGCCTTGAACGGTTTTTTATGCTTCTCCCCGCAACTGGCCAATAAGATACGTGAATTTGGAGGATTTAGGGAGGTCTGATAAGCTACCAACTTGCGATTGAAATCTTTCCCAAAAACCATTCCACTCTGTTATTTTGCCGTCAAATGTTGGCAGTTGTAAGTCGGGTAATTTAGATCGTAAGGTGGACGTAGAGGTTGACGGTTGAGTTTGACTCGTTGATACGGGGGTAGATACGGGGTTTTTCCTTTCAAACTCAGAGATATGAAAGTTAAGTCTACTTATCTTACCTCGGTTGATGTTCGTCACTTCGTTTACCTCGTCGAAGAATACGTCTGATTCTTCTTCATTTTCAATCTCTTCGAGAGCGATTTGGCGAATTTCTTTATCTAAGTCTTGACATTCCCGAAATTGTTCATTTAGAGCTGCAGCAGCTGATTTCAGGAGTGAAATACTTTCATCAGATAAAACGTTTTCTTTGAATATACCTGAGGCATCGTTGTACGTCTTCGTGAATGCTCGGCGAAGCTGCCTTCTTTCTGATTTTAGTTTTTCCAATTGTGTTCTCGGCATGATGATCGTAAAATTGAAAAAACCACGGCAATAACTCTGATCCTGGTCACGGCACCAAAATGTGAAGTGTAGAAAGAGACAACACGTTGAAAACTATATACAAAACCTCATGAAATATATACAAAACATCTAACTAAGAATAACATCGTAATAATCGTGAATGAACATGAACGTTAACGCGAGAGCGAACGTAGAAAGCGAATACAAACGAATAAATCTAAAAGCTAAGCTACACAATTATAAGGAAACAGGAAAACGTGACTAGTGTCTAGACTACTATGATTACTAGGACCCAGACCTCCGTACTTGTCACGGATAACCGCCCATCATCATAACCCCTCATGCCCAATGACCCCTTATGGTCGGATAGACTGTCTTTCGCAGAAAATTAGGTGTCTGATGAAAGGACGACCGCTTTGATACTGACACGTGTTTCTATTGTGATAAGAAAAGAATGCGACAATGCGTAAAGAACAATACAAATCCCTTGACCTTAACACTTCGTTGCTAAGATAGCAGGTCGTCTCAGGTCGTTTCAGCCTCGATTCCAAATTTGACGACTCGTTTCAGGTGGTTTCAGATGGTTTCAGCTCGTTTCAGGTCGTTTCAGGTCGTCTCACTGTTTATAATTTACGAATAGCAGTTTTTCTGACAGTTGAATTAAAGTTTTAAAAATCTGAAACAAATCCTGTAAAATTGTGCAGGACATATGTACTTAGAGATCCCGGCTGTTACTGTTTCAACCATTCCACATTCCATGATACCACATTAAGGATATTGCTTCTCATATTATAATTCCTTTTTTATTATAAAGGATGCTGTCCACATTCTTTTCTTTCTGAGATAAAAGCCGATAATAGGCGCCTTCTCCTTTTGGCCATGCTATTTGTCTCCTCTTTTCCTTAGCACTTCAGGAAAAAGCAATGCAAAATTCCATTTATCTCTGACTAGACCAGGAGGAGAGAGGGGGAAGTGTCATCCGTCTTTGAAATTTGTCAAACTATGTTGGTTTATACAATTTTGGGGTGCTGATTTCGAAAATGTATGTTAGATGCACGTTTAGGAGGGCGTTTAGCCTCTATTTGGTGAAAAAACCTCGATTCCATGCCACTTCAGCTATTGTTAGAATATACGTTATCTGCCTGATAACCTCACCAAAATGGGTTGTCATAAGTAATTCTTGGGTGCTGATTTCCAAAATTAATGCTAAATGGATGTTTAGGTGGGCATTTAGCCTCTATTTGGTGAAAAACTCGATTTCGTACTATTAACGTTGTTCTTAAAATAAGCATAATCTGCCTGATAACATTGCTAAAACAGGTTAGCATAAGTAGTTCTTGGACACTGGTTCCAAAATTAACACCAAATTGGTCTTCAAGGGCCTTTAAGCCTCTATTTGGTGAAAACCTCGGGACAGTTGCAGTATAGCAGACACGCTTTTACGCAAAATTTTCATTTAGGTGAATTGTTGATATCTGGGATTTAAACTAAGCCTTGTTTCAATATTCGGCAACATTCACCCATTCACCTTCCTCGATGTTGATTACAACTTAAGAACAGAAAAGTCCGACTAAGCTTCCATATCTATACTCTATACTCTGTCTGACGAGTGCGTAAGCACGAAACTCAGAGTTACAGAAGGACATGTCTGTTTTTTAATGTGTTCATTATATATATATAGATTTTTCCACAAGTGGCATACCACAATAGATGGGATTCGAACCTGGACTGCATGATCAGAGAGCCAACGACGTTTTCACTGAGCTATAGAGCTCAATGAAATCGCCGAGTAACTCTCCAAGTCATACAGCCCCAGGCTCTCATCCCATTTTGATTTTTGTGTTTCGGCTATATTGAGCCTTCTTCAGCACCATAACTATTTATATATATTTGTCATGAATGGCGTATATAGATATAGATATATATATAGATATATATATATAGATTGATATATTAGACATAAGCTCCTTAATAAAATCTATATAAATACTATGTAAGAGAATTTCAAAAATATAGATAACTTTATTTAAACGTTTCGATCTATGATCTTCATCAGTAAATAAAGTTATCTATATTTTTGAAATTCTCCTATATATAGATTGATATATCTATATATATCTATATAGATATATATAGATATATCTAGACAGATATAGATATATACAGGGTGGCCCAAAAAAAAGGGACCCCTTAGGTAAACAATTTCTGTATAAATTTTCTCAAGGAGGAATTTTATCAAAATTATACCAGGTAATATTCAAGTCAAGTGCGGTATCGTGTAGAAATATGGTGGTGATAAGAGCTTCCATCTCGGCGCAATGGGACATTAAATTCATGATGTCCAAAAACCAGCTGTTTAGATTCCATTATGCGTACTGTACTGCAATCGTGCGTGAAGGAAAATCATTATCCCAGAGTAAAATTGTCTCGACCATTAATGTATGGTCAGTCATATTAGAGAAGTGTATTGAGCAGGATTGTGGACATTTTGAATATCATTTGACTGAAAGAATGAGTTATTGATTTTTCTGTTTTGTTGCGTAAGGATTACGTAAGGGTATAAAGTTGCATATTTTGTTACAGTACGTTTTTGGATTGTAAAGTTTTTAAGTCAATTTATTCAGAGATACTAACCCATATCATCGTGATATTTACATGATATATCTCACTTGAGTTGAATATCATGTAGTATTAATTTCATGAAATTCCAACTTAAGAATAAATTATTAATTAATTATTTAGTTAGGGGGTCCCTTTTATTGGGCCACCCTGTATATCTATATATATCCATATATATAGATATATATAGATATATATCTCTGTAGTGCAATATACTGTTCACTGGTATAAATGCTTGCTCACTGTCGTGCTTATATAGGAAAACTCGAATAGAAAAATTAACATATATTGTATACATGTGTATATTATACAGAACGTAAGAAAACATGGGTGGGTTGCATGCATTTGTGCCTGCCCCTAGATCTCAATGGACAAAGAACAATAATTTGTTCATCATCTCTAATGAATACATATGCCCCAAGTGTCCAGTTGGGGGAATGTGATCGTGTAGCTCATTTTGCAAGTCTCTTTTAATGTTCAACTCTAAAGGCCATCGTTCACTCATAATGTCCTTAGAGGACATTTTGTACAATGAAAGCAGCGGACCCTTCAGAATGAACTAC
Organism: Chrysaora quinquecirrha; assembly: GCA_014526335.1. NCBI lineage: Eukaryota > Metazoa > Cnidaria > Scyphozoa > Semaeostomeae > Pelagiidae > Chrysaora > Chrysaora quinquecirrha. The sequence goes on along the minus strand of JACTAT010000043.1, from coordinate 136,570 downwards.
GTGGTCTTTCTGGGTGCCCTGTATTCCCAGAGTTCCCTCCTTGGCTCTTGGTGTATGCTGACACTCACGTCTTTCGGAAACAAATCAAACTTTGTGGCCATTCTGGATGCCCTGTATCTCTAGAGTTCTCTCATAGCCACTTGGTGTATGCACATGTTTTTAACAATGTTATCTCAGCTATTTGTTTACATTAAGTTGTCACGAGAACGTTTGCTTGCTTTTGATTACAAAAAATAAAGGGGATGGGCCAAAATTGATTGTTTCAATAAAATAAGATGAATTTTTTTTTCAATGGATGGTTGCGTTTTTCGTGCGTGAGCTGGACTGCATTTTGCATAAATAGCGAAGTTCTTGATCTGTTAAACGTACAGGCATCGCAAGCAGCAAGATGGACTGGTCAATGGTCGAGGGGGCAAGACAGCAGAAAAGAGTGCCGATTCTTCGGGAGTCGAAGGACATGGGGACTTGGCAGCTCTGATATTTACAAGCTATTACAGATTTGATTGTCTTTAGAAAGTCAAGCGGACTGTCAACTGTAGTTCTTGGAAACTTCGCCATCTCCGAAGTCTACATCAACAGAGGAAAGAGAGCATTGGCTCGGCGAAAGATTGGTCAAAGAATTTATCAGTGGAGGTACCCGCTGCCAATAATCAATGGGCTACAATTGATGAAATGGAAACAGTTATACCGTATAATCTGTTGTGGTACAAAGACGAGTTATTAAGATGCAAGACCTACCCTTTGACGTCAGTAACTGCTGCAGAATTGACTTTCGCCACTCGTTTCTTTCCGTTTATCTCTTCACAAGAGTAAAAGGATCTCGGCCAATGACGTATCAATATTTGACACTTGGTATGTTTGAAAAGTCGAAAGAAAGCGATTGCTTCGTGGATCAAACCAAATTTAAAACTGCCCAGCAATACACATTTGACTCGTTAATTTTCGACGAAAGAAGTACACAAATAATTGATGATTATATTGTGAACATTAGACCTCTGTTGAATCTGAAATGCGACTATGTTCTCGTCACACAAAGTGGCACTCAATTTAAGAAATTGAGTAATCATATGACAGAGCTCGTCTTTCAAGCTATCGGGAAATATGTCCATCCAACAAGGTATCGGCAAATAGTTGAGACCAAAAGCTCACGAGCGCTGTCGTTAGAGGAGCAAAAATTGATTAGCCTGGTTAAGAAACACAGCTCGCAAGTAGCAAGAAGGTATTACCAGGAACGACGCTCTCGTGAAATTGCTGAGAGTGGAAAAACAGCAATGAAAAAACTTCAGAATAACCAATTAGAAAAAATGGTGAATTGAGTAATATTTTCTAGTGAAATTGAAATGTCGGACAATAACAATATAAAAACCGATGACGAAGAGGGTAATTCAGTTCCTAAGACAATCTCAGAAGAAATACAACCACTGAATTCTCTACCTGATCCAGAGGACAAAAGTGATGTCATAGTGTCAGTTTTTCAACCACCTGTGAGGAAAGCAAGTCAAGTAAAAATTAAGTCAGTTGTCAGTGCAAGGGTTCCTTTCACGAAGGAAGAAGATTATTTCTTAAAAAAGGGTTGAAGATATACGGATTTGGCAAATGGACAAGCATGCTGCAAGACCCGAGGTTCACGTTTCACGAAAAAAGAACTGCAGATTCCCTCAAAAAACGTGCAGAACTTTTATCTCGCAAATAAACATTGCATAGAGCTTAAAATTTATTTCCTTTATTCTTATTTCAATTGTTTTTCAAGATTTTGTAAGAAAACTTTTACCTTTCTAGAGCATGATGAGAAATAATGATTAAGGATGAGCTACGCATAATAATGCTGAGCAGTAGTGAATAAAATTATTTGATTTCGAGGCCAGTCTCCATTCCACAAATTCTTATTCATCGTTGTTCACTGTTATTCCGCGTAACTCACTGTTGCTAATTATTGCTCACTACCTCTCAGAAGAAGACTTGTTTTGATTGCAATATCTACCAGTTTGGATTTATTATCATGATAATGATGATTGTCAATGTAAACATGACCGTTGTTGTTGTTTGATGATGTAATGACGTTGCTGTTGCACACACTTGAACTTTAATGATGTAATATTTGTAGAAAAGTTTTACCTTTCTAGAGCATGATGAGAAAAATTGAATAAGGATGAGCTACACGCAATAACGCTGAGCAGTAGTGAATAAGATGATTTGATTTTGAGGCCAGTCTTGATTTCATTAATTCTTATTCATCGTTGTTCATTGCTATTCCGTGTAACTCATTATTGCTCATCATTGCTCACCATCTCTCAGACGAAGGCTTGTTTTCAGCTCAATATTGTTGAGTTAGATATAATTACTAATGATGACGTTCTGTTACCATAGTTTTCCCTATATATGGTTATTTTTGGATGATGTAATGTTGTTGTAGTTGCGAGAGCAGGGACTAAGGAAGAAGTTTTATTTGAAATCTTTTGTTCATTTCATTATTTGTTGCTGAAGTATCTTTCTACTAAGTAACTTGTTTGATGAAATTGAAAAAGATTAACAACACAATGTTTCTTCAGTTCTAATTAATACAAAATTAAAGTAACCCAAACATTATTTATCAGTTTTTAATTGTTCATACTTCATTTCATGTGACTTATTCTTCTTCAGAGGACGATGTAACAATCTTCCTGACCTTGGATTGTCAAGGGGCAGTCATCGTATTTGGTCTTCTTTGCAGGAAGATTGGTTTGAAACTCTGTTGTTATCGGCGACACTTTCGTCTTCACCAGAGGATTCTGTTGGTGTGTTACTGATGTACAACTTTTGGTTGTCCTTGAACTTTTTCTTCATTTGTTCTTCCCATTGCGGAAATCTTTTTTAAATAATTCTAAATCAAAGTTAGGTCTAGGTGTGTCTTCCATTAAAAGCCAGGCATCCTACATGGAGTCAGGTTTATACCAATGATTCCTCCTTCGTCTTTCAAACCTCTCCAAATCATCTTCTGTTGGTTTGAGTTTATCCCAGCGACGTGTTGACATTGTTGTCCAGAAAACAGGTTTATGGTATGCGTAGTCATTTATATCTCCACTGGCAATGTTGCTTTCACTTTCTGTTCTCATCCAATCATCTGTGGTTTTGTTTTCAAAATTCAGCAACGTTTTCTCAACCGTTTCCATTGACACCATGCCATTGGCGGCTTGATGGCACTAGCAATAATGGCATCGAAATCTTGGGAAAATTCAAGCCGCTCGATTTCTTTAACGTCTATCAACTGCGCAGCGCTTTGTTCCGTAAAGCAATTGTACAGAGCTCCTTCTTCCTCTCTTTGAAACTGTGCTGACGGATCTTCGTCTCTCCAGAGCTGTGTTTCTTTAAGATGATCAGCTGCCCAATGGAAACATTGCATACAGTGTTTATGCAACCAGTTGGTAGCGTATGGATTTTTGACCCCCAGAGATTTCGTTTTGAAGACCATTAATCTTGCGCGAATAGCTTGTTCATCCACGTCTGTGAATGGTGGAATTTCGTTGCAGGTAATGTATACTCCAGATCGATAAACCACTCTAACTGCTTCCTTATGTTTCTGAGGGAATGCGACATATCCACCCTGCAGGATTCTCTTGGCATCATCTGCTGTCAAGGCATCTGGAGGCCATTCATCCACATAAAGGCACTCTGTTTCTGAGCTGAGCATGCTTGCAGAAAAATGACGATCTCTTGTGACAGAGGCCAGTTTGTCCTATGAAATTATCCCCTCATAAGGGGCAAACCAACTTGTCTTCCCAGAGTCTGGGTGTAGAACGCAGCACAACTTCTTCGTTTTTTGAGGAAACTGATCCTTTAATGCAAGCTGATACCACATTTGCAAGAAGAGAATTAACCGGTCTTCTTCTGGCAGGCTGTTGCGCAAACTATTCACAAATAAGCTTGGATATGGCACAACATCTTCTTTATATGTATAGCTCTTGGAGAGATGACACCAATCCCGTCGTCAGCAATTATGTTGGGATGAAAGGACTTCTTTGAGAAGCTGAAGCAGACACCATAAGGCTTCACCTTGACCAAATCGTAGTTGATTTCAATCTGACGTATGATTTAATGCCTTTGAATGAGAGGATACTGGCCACAGGATGCAAAGCAGAAGTTAGCATGTTAGCCAGCTGCGTGTTGCAAAACAATGAATGCAGGAATTCATTCACCGTAGAAGCTTTAATGAAAGCGTATTTTCCTGAAGAAAATAAATGTTTATTTCAAATTGGTTCAGCTCACAGTTTACACATTCAAGTCATCATGATAATTCAAGAGAAATGTATAATGAATCGTAAACAATTATCTTACCATTGGGTATTTTTTTGTAAATATATCCTCAATGGAGGCATGCATCTAATCTTTGCATTGCTTGCTTCACAACATCTATTGCAATGCAGATTTTATCGCTCGGCTTTGCCTGCAATTGCAGTGAGAGAGAGGCATCTGACAATGATGTTGATGACTGTGCATTGTCGACCACTGTCCTCTTGTCCACAAGATCGTACTCCAAATTTGTGTACTTTATTTGATCAAGAGCTTTTATGAATGATTCTGTGAATTCTTTTTTGCATTTTTCAGTTATTGTAATTCTGACTGGCTTGAATCCAAATTCTGCAGTTGGTTGTACCTAGAATAAATTGAAGAGGTTTTCAATATGTGCAACAGCTACAACTATACGTCATACGACTACAACCAGCTGAGATCAAATTTTCATCTGATAGACAGTGAGCAATGATGAGCAATAACTAGCTACGAAAATTATATTGAACAGCGATGAATCAAAATTCCTGAAATTGAGGCTAACCTTGAACCCAAACAATCTGAAAAATAATTATAATGATATGATGCCTTTGATTTAAAGAACAGATGTCATAATTATTACCTGATAACTCGGGACTCGCATTTCAGTTGAAACATGAATTTGAGATGACGTATAATGGTGCGCTCCATCTCTAGCAAGCTGTTTGGCGTAATATGACATGTGACCTTTCAAGGCTTGACATAACGTCGCTATGTAATAACTTGCCGTGTTGTCTCCGTTTCAATTTCCAGGCTTGTATTGGTCTACAGTTCTCAATTTCTTAGTCCGTGCTGTTCAGCATGACTTGGATCACCTTCTTTTCCATGCCTAGTGTTCTTGTCAGTAGCCCCTCGTGTGTTGCTTTTCCCTACTCTCACCTCTATGCCTGTTATACATGTCCAGACGATCAACGTATCCGGCTGATTTCGCAACAGGATCTCTAGTTGCCTTTTTTCATCGCGACGAGACATTTTGCTAGTTCTTCATCTTTTTTTCTGGCATTCCAGAGAGCTCTCACACTTATCACCGAATACGACTTTGCCACGAGAGGCACGACAAAATTCTCCAGAGTCTGTGACAGAGTTTTCGATCCAAGACGCCTAGCTGGCCTCTGTGAAGCCATTTACCTATTTAAACTCTATATGTTTTTACCTACTTACACTTAATACGCCAACCCTTTAAACGACAGTAACTCCTTTGCTTCTTGTATGAATCGATGAACATTTACCTGGATATGTATATCATGTCTCTTGTTAAGTAATTATGTAGCTAAGTAATGAAACTAACTGCTGAAGGGGTATTGTGTATAAATATTTTAAAATGAATTAAATGATCGACCAGCAACTTTGACAAAGCAACGCTTCGAATTAAACGTCCCCATAATCATCCTTGAAAGGGTGCAAGCTCGACGATGAATTTCCATTTAACCTCTATATTTTTGAAATACTCTTTCAATCTACGGGACCTTACCAATGCCCTTATTCTTTTGCAGCTGATTTAAACATTTTCGCATTGTCGCTAATTAACGTTGAGGGTAAACCTCTGCGAGTACAGAAGCGACGGAAGGCGCGAACAAACCACACAGTTAACGCTAAGTGCACAGCTCGAGTTCTTGCACACGTTTACAGGCAGACGTACGTTTTTCGATCATTTTTGGTACCTATAGAACTTTTAACTGACAGTGGACTAGCAAAGTTTATTCCCACGTGAGAAAATGGCTGATTGACGTGGGATTGAGCAATCATGTCACTCAAAATGTAAGTTGAAACCTCTTCGGTTCCTGAATATTAGAATAATATTGCAGCCCATGATGAGACAAATTACCAATTGCGCTCTTCACTTTCTCTCTCCCCCGAAGCACCCAGTATCATTGATGAAATGAGTTTTACGTGTTCCCTATACCTCCATGTAACGCTTATCATGCTATACCTAAATCAAAAGTTCCGAGTAGGAGCGTTTAGATGGCATAAGAATGGGTATTTTCCCGGTTTCTAAGACTGAAGATTCTCCTACTCGAGACCTACAACGCAGTATACCGTGTTCATCTATGAGTGGATTATATTGGTTTAGATACAACGGAGTCTTTTCGGGATTTACAACAGTCTCAACGTGCATTACATATTCGATTTCGTTCTTAAACCTTCATTCTGAATCACTCGAATCAACTTATTTATGGCAGAATTGTTTCCCATTGTTAGCCCCAACATAGTTAGGAAAGTTTCACTTTTCAGAAAATTCTATGCTATTTTGTTTAACTCTGCTGCTGTCTTTTTTACCTTTAAAAATCCCTTCTCTAGCAAGACATTCCACAAAACATTGCCAGAATCTTTAACTATTCTTCCAGCAGTTGTTTTGCTTATGCGATAACTGGACCAAATTGTTGTAAATGAGTTACCTGTTACCAAGTACCTTAAATTTAGAAACAGTCGTTCGTCTGGCTGAACTGCTTCTCTTCTTGAAGAGTCGCATTTCATTTCATTTCATTTTTTCATTTTCACTTTTTTAGGCATGGTAGCCTCGTCAGTTAGAAAAAAACTGATTTACAGGGGGGGGGGCATGCATTTAAATACCATACTTTTTAGGATAAAAATTACATTATTAAAATATACAAATATAATATACAAGTTAAATCTGATAGTAATAAGGAAAAAAGCAAAATTAAACGAGGAATGATAAAGGAGACCAATTTACACCCTGCAAGAGTTCTCCAGCCCTTTTTTGAATTTTTGGAGCGTAGGTGCTTCTTTTAATTCAATATCTAGTCCATTCCATAGATTTGCCCCTCTGAATGAAAAGCTACTCTTACCAGCTGATGTCCTAAACAATGGAGTTCTAAGGTTTACGTTGGAATTCCGCAGTGTGCCGGAGGTGGTCTCACTTACTCTAGTAAACATGTCGCTCATATAGGACGGCGCCTCCGCGTGTAAGGATTTAAAAACCATTTTGAGTGTCTCAAACCCAATTAACTCCCTAACGGTGGGCCATCCCATGGCACGAATGAGTGGTGTGGCTGACTGATCATATCGACTACCTGTGACAGTTCTGGCAGCACGATTCTGTAGTTTTTGCAATTTGTTAAGAGCAGTCTGGCCAATATTTCCCCAAACAGGGCAACGATATCTGAAGTAGGGTTTCACAAGGCTTCTATACATCTGTTTAACTGTAGATGCAGGCACATACTTTTTAGAATTTCATAATACGCCAATACCTCTGGGAATCGTACACGTTAATGAGGCTAGTTGAGAGGACCATTTTAACTGTGTATCCACATTAACTCCTAGATACATAGTATTTTGAACCATTTTGACTTCATCATTCTCAATTCTAAACTTAGGTTTAACTGAGTCAGTAGAAGTCAGATTTTTTTAGTTTACTTTGCGTGTCGAATTAATTTCGACGTATTAATTTGGATGAAACATACTGAAGCAAATCTTCAAAATTTTGTTAGAGTCATGCGGAACATTTAATAATTCCTCGTCAGCACAAAATAATTCGTCATCGGCAACTTTGGCTTGAAGGGCCAAAGAAAGAAATGCTCATTTTGTCTTCCGTTCTTTGTATATCTCTCTTACCTCAAATAGTCTTTTCTGGTTTACGTGACATAATTAGCTCCATTTCTACCTCTTCCAGTTTTTTGTCATTTTAGCAAAAGCAGCAACAGCACTTTTCAGAGATGACAGCAGCCACGTGGCGTGCAAGTGACATGCAGCTATTTGGCTCGCAGTTTTATTTGTAGGGGATGGCGCTTAGACTTACTACATGAGTCGTAGCTATCGCTATTGAATTGAATCGGTGGACGCTCAAACTACCGACTCATTCCCTTTCGTGTAGCGAAAGTGGATTGAAATTTGCTGCCTCGCTTCCATTATCCTCTTCGGCAAAAGATATGGCGACCCCATCCCCTCACAGAGGTCTCCCTCATCTCACTTTTTGCTGTGTTTCCAACTCGACTCGACTTGGCTGAGAAATGTTTGAAACCAATTTATATAAAAATGCTTATTAATCTGTCACTTTTAAGAAAAACAGAAAGAAAGTATACAGCCCATCGGTTTTTGCTCTTGCTGAAAAAAAACCATCATATCATGTCAATTTTGAGTCAGGGTGACTTGCTTTAAAATGTTTTGAGCAAACTGCAGCACGACGCCAAAATCATGAAAAATAAAGCAACAAATTTGCAATTCTTCTTAAAATTATTTTAACTAAACACCTAACAGGCTAACAGTTTGGTAATCTGATTGACGAGGGCTACTTCTAACAAACCAAAAATGTATTTTTCAAGATAATTCAGTTCTCAAATGGCGGTGTAAAAGCTTGCCACTACACTTTCGATTTCGATTCAGCTTTACTGTAAAATGCGTACCTTTGATTCGTGAATATTTATGTTGGAGAAGTAACATAAAATTACAATTATATAGTAGGTATACTCGTAAAATTTGAGAGCAGTAAAATGTACCGAAAACCCATAAGCTCAAAATTGAGAAAATCAGATTAAGAGAAAATTTAAATGCGCAAATATTGCAAACCTTAGATATAATGTCAGAACGCTGAATCAATATCCACTTGTTGCAAGCAGAAAGATATATACCAAAAGTTCTTATGATACAAAAAATTAATTTGAAGTTCAATATAAATACGTATATATTTAATTCAATTGTTTGCCGGTTTAAATCAGTTCTTCGGCCTGTGTTGTGCTTGCCTTGCCGTGAATATGAATCCAAATGTCAGTACAAAAACAGAAGAAAACTTCTCTTTTCTAAACCCAATGTGAGCAGCGTAGAGACCATTTACAAAGCGACTATCAAAAAGTTGAATGCAAAAAGACCTTCTTCAAGTCTCCCGACATGAAGATTCAAAACCAAATTTGTTGCTTTCTGCGAATCTGTGATGACGTTTTCCCTTCATTGCCGACCAATTATCTCATGTAATCCTTGGGGTCACATTTTCAGAAAAATACTGCTGTCTGATTGGTGCGCCAATTTTTTGGAGCGAGATGCCACTTTCAGATAATAAAAGGAAACAAGTCCCTGACTGAAGTGAACAACAAAATCATCAATACAATTCAATTTGAACGAAAGTTAGTGACTTGAGAAGCAAGTCTAGATGGCGCTCACACAGAAAGTCAATTTGAAGGGCGACACATCAAGCGCGATCTTTGACTGTTCGCTTCGAGCGCGCGCTCAAGTGGAACCGAACTTTGGCAGTCTATTGTGCAGGTTTAAAAGATTTTAGGAATCTTTTCGATGCAAAAAATGAAGCTACATAGAAGTTTTGTTCTCGTTTTTTCTTTCTCCGATGGGCGCATCTCACTCTTCAGAAAGGTTAAAGACAAGGAATTGAGGAGCCTTTTACTCCAGGGAAAGGCATGCAAAATTCCAGTTGAACAAAAATGATTTTTATGAGATCTATATGACAGCAAGAAAAATGCGAGCAAAATTTGTACGGGATTCAAAGAAATGAATAAGCCCTCCTAAGAGAATGCCTATGTGATTTATGTAAAACGATAAAATTTCCGACAATGCGGTATGAAATTCCCAATTACTGTAGTTTCCCCTTCATTCACACAATTATTACTTCCACTGACATCTCTTGGAAATCGTTTAGTTTTATGGCAGTATGGTAGGTCTACAGATATCATCAGATAACTTGTTATGTTGCAACTCACTCACTCAATTATAGGATAGGTTTGAAATATCATTTTACTTAAAGCTCCATTTTTCTTTTTCTAAAGCGGCCGCTATAATGGTGATTTTTCACCTGGTTTTGCAACGCGGAATGCTTGTTCTGAGGAACAAAGAAATCTTCTTCAATGAAATCAGTATTCCACACCATCTCTCCTCAAGCTATGCACGTGCGAATTTTGTTTTCACGGTCGCGATGATAGTTTTTCATGCAAAATGTCGCACGTGTAGATTTGCACATGCGTAATTAGAGCATTTTTCTCTTGGTTTGACAAGTCCATTGTATGACCTCTTCATCATAAATGATAAAAATCATGAAATCTAATAATAACCCCCCTCGTGTTCTGTTTGCTATTCCTTATAACTCTGCATACAAATTTTATATACCAAAATGGGTTGCTGACATTTTATAGTATCTTCACCGAGTGTCGTAAACTTCACCGTATACGAGCCCTTGGTGTGTATTATACGGGAAATTGACCCTATTTAACCAATATCAGGAAATAATTTTTTGTTCTTCGTGCAGAAAAAAATGAATCTTGAATAGTAACTGTGATCTTCCATGACGTTTCAGGCGAGCTAGCATATCATGGAAATATGGTGAAGGTTTACGATTCTGATCCTCATCGGCGGCATGTACTTCTAAACGTGTTAAATGATCATATTCTGAAACTTGAAACAGAAGGTTTGGTAGAGCATTGTGTCGCATTCCATGTAAGTTTTTTATTAAGGAAGCTTATGCTGCATGACTTGTTAGATATCAAAGTATTGTACTATCCAATTATACTTAATTATTAATTAAGAAATTTAATTTCCTTTTATTCAGGTAGCAATGTCAGTTGATAATGTGTTTAAAACGAGCGTGATCGAAAAGTCGAAGGCTATCTGTAAAACATGGAGTGTGGAATGGTGGAGTGGAATGATTTATATGGAGTACGCTTATTATAGGATGTTTTGCTATAAAAAATACATCAAAATGCTTCTCGCAGTCTTCTGAACCTATTTATCTCATAATATTACTAGAATATACTAACAATTTCATGAAAACACTATCGCGATCAAAACATTTGATCCCAGACAACTTCCAGACGCGAAATTTTGGATGAAAAATCTGTAAAACATGCAGGGCTGGAGTGGAATGGAATGGTCAGCTGGAATACGAAAATTAAGGGACATATCTTGACAAAATTTATACCAAAGTCTTCCTCTTGGTCTTCTGAATTGACATAACAGTAAATTTTGTATAAATATTTCCGAAATGAACGTCTTTTTGAGTATCAAGAAAACCCTGCCTTCTAACATCTTCCTTCAAATTTTAAGAATGCAGATAAAAGCCGAGCCGCCGGGCAGACATATCTCAATTATCTCATTAATGTAAATAAGAACACTTGTAGCATCAAGGAAATAATTGAGAACAATGTCTTGCACATTAACTCGATCCCATTGAAATGCAAGTTGACGTGAAATGCAAGCTGCAGTTTTAACGTCAGCTACTGAAACTATCAACGTTTGGTGTGGTAAACTGGATAAAATGTTTTCGATGTTGCGACTAAAGGGGTCAAGAGTTTCAGAAATTTTTTCTCATTGTTGCTCATCAAAAACCGCGGGGCCTGGGGGCTAGTTTGAGCGATCTCAATTTGGTTTTAGTCTCGCTTTGATTCTGTAACTGGGATTTTTCGTATTCCAGCTGACCATTCCATTCCAAATCAGCATTCCATGTTTTACAGATTTTTCACCCAAAAACTCGCGTCTGGAAGCTGTCTGAGTTCAATTGTTTTGATCGCGCGATAGTAATCTCATGAAATTGTTAGTATATTTGAGCAATATTATGAGTTAAAAAGGTTCAGAAGACTACGAAGAGCATTTCGATGTATTTTTTATTGAAAAACATCCTATAATAAGCGTATTCAATATGAATCATTCCACTCCAGCATTCCACTCCATCGTTAAACACTAAATGTTTTACAGATAGCCAAAAGTTCAACCTCGCCCAAAACGTGAATTCCGCCCTAAAACATAGAATTCCCGCAAGAAACGATTGTCTCCAAGGTGTTCCCGCGACTTGAGGGACGCATATTTCCAACTTAGCTTTCATTAGCAACAATAACATTCATTGTTTTCCCACAATCCCGCGGTTTCCTTCCTTTGTGTTATGTCTGCATTTTTGCATTTCTTACATTGATACAGCGTATACTTTTCATATTATGTGCTATTTGCATGTCACGTGGACTTGTCCAATCGTCTTTGATAAAATGAAGAGACGACTTGTACGGAACAGTTCACAGCTTTTATAGGCGGACGGTCTTCGGTCCGGGAGCCGGCACCTTTGATCAGAATATTTGACCAATAGTTAACAAGATACTGATTTTGTTTTTTATTTCTTGCGGTTGGCTCATATTACAAACGTTGTGGTTAAGCGAGGTCAACACGCCTTATGAATAATTGATGAGGAGCTGTTCGATACAAGTCGTCTCTTCATTTTATCAAAGACGACTTTGGCAAGTCCACATGTGACGTACGTTGGAGCATTTCTTGCATGAGCCGTACACCGGAGGCAACAAAAAATCTAAATTTAAAAAATTATTCGAAATCTTTACAAGTTCCTTTTCTGATACAAGCTTGGTAAAGATTTGTTGACAAATTTCAAAGAAATAATACTTAGATATTGGGAATCAGCCTTCAGTAGTGTCTTTGTTGTGAACCGAAAATATCTCTTTCAATTATCTATAATGCTGAATATGTACACTGAGGATCTAATAATATTATGATGCTATCTTTTGCTATATTTCATTGCATTCTCTATTTTCAAACTATTTTTGAAAATTAGACATGAGCGGTACATGTTCGACATGAGCTTTACATTTGCATGAGACGTACGGCTCCAGTCCAACCTCGCTCGAATTTTCGGAGCTGCAACTACTCACAATACACAACTTTTTTTATAACAATACAGTCTATAATAATATGAAGGCTCAAATTGGCTGAAATTTAAGAATTATTGAAGAATAACGCCAGGCTCAAGCTTGAAGAAGACAATAATTTTATTTCTCTGGGTTTTCCACAAAGCACACAATGTGATTATCGCTCTGTATATGTTGTATAAAACACATCGGGCTATGTTAGTTTTATGAGATTGACAGAGTTGAAATAGTACTTCTAGATTAGGCTTTTTATCATAAAACTGTAAATGACAAAGATTTGATTTATTTCTCTTGATCTTCATGCCAAATGGTGACATTGTAAGTTATGAATAATTGAAGAATATTTTTAGGCTCAAAATCGAAAAATCTTAAGAGTAATGTCTCGGCAAAAAAATTAGGTATTCTTATAAAAAAAGTGTGTAGGCCTAGAGATGTCTGTCCGAATAGATAACTCTCTATTCAGTGCTGCAACTGCCAAGGGAGCTATGACTTGGCAGAGGAGCAGAAGAATTTTATGCAGTTGGGTGAGCTGCAAGTAAACAGAGGTCTCTAGTTTGATGTTGTAGAACTATTTGTTTCTTATATTGGTTTATAAATTAAAATGACAGAATGCCTAAAATGCAAGTGACTCTTCCAAACTAGCTAGATATATTTTTGCAAGCTTCTGACTGTCTGTATATAGCTATGTATCTAGCTATTCTTATTTATTTGAGTCTCTGTGTTTTTTTGTCGTTTACCTTTGACATTCAGCATCTGAATATATCGAATATATAATTATTGCAAAAATAATTCTAGTAAGGAGTCTCTTGCAATTAATTTTGGGCTTTGGAAAACAATTACCTTGAAATTTTAACAAGAAGACGAGGTCCAGAACTTCACACCTTTTGAGGTTTCACTGCCTTTATAATAGCTTATTTTTTAAGATAACTTGTAAATTACAGAAAAACGTCAGATCATCGTACTTTTGATTTAATTTCTGTTTCAAGTTATTGCAGTTATTATTGTCTTGTTATATTATAACAAAGCAATTTTTAATGACCGGAATTTATCATGTTTTTTCTTTTATCATAACCTATGGACCGCTAGTACTTGAATTTATTTCCTGAAAACTTTGCCTAAAGACATATTTCCTAGTACGTATTTGCATTGGGGTAAAAAATTTTAGACCTCCAAATCATGCACCACCCAAATTTTGGGCTGGATCCACCCCTGAAGCGATTATCACAACAGTGTTTAATGCAAAAATACTTTCCTGAAGTTTCCAAACAAGTAGATACAGTACCCAAATTGGCTGCTTTCATTAAAGTTGTGATGTTGTTTTCCCTCCATTGCTGAACACAATGTTCTTATGTAATCCTTTAGGAACACATTATCAGAAAAATAAACCGCAAATTCCTCATTGTGGGCTGAAATCGCTAAATCAACCAATCCAATGCTTTTTTCGAAATTCTGCTCTTTCATTGGTGCGCCAATTTTTTCGGAGGTAGCTGCCACTGCGGCTGATAAAAGGAAACAACTCCTTGGCTGTAGTGAACAACAAAAACATCAATTTAATTCAATGTGAGCAAAAGTTAGGGACTTGGGAAGCAAGTCTATTATTTTATCGTCGTATTTCACAAAATGAATATAAGTTTTATTACACGAGTCTCAGTTCCGCTCACTAAATCTGAACTACACCGAGACTCATATCCTGACAATGTTCAAAAGCGGCCAGTTTTAGATTAAACAGGTCTTCCGAATTCGAATGTTTTGATGGAGGTATCATTCGCCATTTCGTTTTCCAACTCACTGATTGGTTAGATTTTATTCTATTGCACGATCTGACGAATAATCGAATCGATGCAAAAGTGGGAGGACATGAACATGCCAGTAAAAATGCAGCAAAGTAAGCGCCAATTTTTTGGCGGAGAGTGGCCGCTTTTTTCATGCAAAAGCTATGAGATCCAGTTTGAGCATTTTTCCAACAACAACAACAATTAAAGATGGTACCTGCGATAACTGGGACTCGAGTAATAAGTCTAGAATTAATATACATCAGTGCATTCTATTTGCATTTTATGCGAAAACTGACTTTTTAATAATCATTTAACTTGACTTAAATTGATGGTAGAGTGACACAAATAGGTAACAGATCTGCTAGCTGCAAAACACCTGTGTCTTATTTAGCACTAAATATAGCAGAAATGAGATTATCTTAACTTATCTTCTCAGTTTCATATAGGGCACACAGTATTTTGGTTCATAAATTCTAACGCAGAGCGTCGTTTTTTTTTTAGGAAAATATATCAACATGCTCTGTGTTATCAGATGCCGTAGATGATGTAGATTTCATTTTCGAAGCAGTTCCAGACAATTTAGAAGTAAAGAAAGCTCTCTTCAAAGGTTAATGTTTTTATTGTAAGGCCTATTGATGGAGAATTTTATCATTAATAGTGAAAAAATATTCGCATCCACCCGATCGAAAAACATTAACCTTATTACTAAACTCTGAATTCGTAATGAGGGTAAGACAGATTAGTAAACTGCCTACTCTTCGTGCGGCCATGTGGTCAGTCAATCTTTCTTATATAGCTGAAAACATGTGGTCAATCTTTCTTGTTCAACAGCTAACATCATAGGACGAAAGCTACTCGCTGGTTTAAACTGTACATAAAATGCTTGTTCCAGAAATCGTTCCAGAACATCGTTGGTTCCAGAAAGCTTTTTTTGTCTACTACCACAACTGGTAAGGAAATGTTTTGCAGCTGTGGCAAAAACTACATTTATACAGGAAATCAATGCGTAATACTGTTCGCGGGTCGATTTCTGCGTATTATTCAGTACTTCTGTGACTCTTGTCAGTTTTTGTTCCATTTGTTGACAAAGGCATAACTAGTCTTCTTAGTTTTACAGAACACACAGTAATCTGGCGTTCCAAGAATTTTGGAAGGCATTGTAGTTCTCGTTTTGAACAATGGTTTTGAAAGGATGTTTCAAAACGAGATTTCTACCATTTGCTGTTTCTAGTCATGACATGTAAGCTTCAACCTATTTACTTTACTGCCGAACTTGTGTTGGCCTGAAACATCCTTACAAAACGAGAAATACAGTGCCTACCAAAATACTTGGAACGCCAGATTGCTTTTCCTACTCAACGCAACATCTCCCTTTTCCTGTCTGCGAAGAATGTTGTTTGTTTATTGAATGATAAAACTTGTTAGGTGCAAATGAACATTGAAATCACGGGAGGGGGGATCGAGTCAGTCTCATATCACAAGAGAAAATATTTGCATTTATCTTAATCTGACTTATTTCATCAGCTGCTGGATGATAGGAAGCCCAGGAGGTATTAGTTCATCATTTTGTAATATCTGTGTGCTTTATTTGCTGTGTCTCTTCTTTACTCGATCTTTCATTGAATTGGATACTTTTCGTATGCAATGCTCGAACTTCCCAATTAGCTATTTGTGTTTATGTTCCTATAACTAATACGAGTTTCCGTTATGCTTAAGCAATTGGTTCTGTATTTTCAAGCCCCCCGTTTATTCAAACCCCCCCCCCCCGTTTATTAAATTTTAACAATATTTCCAACCCCCCGATTATTCCCACCACTCCCCCGGATTATTCGGTGCTTGAGAGTAAGATATCAAAATGCAACAAGAATTAAATGAAAGAGGGTGAAATGTTGTCTTCTTCTAGTGACTTTCATACCTGAATCTGAAAAGTTCTGAAGAGTTTGAAAAATTACTAAAAGACGTAATCCTGGGAACAATGCAACCAGAGGTGTTTTACCTTGCTTTCTAAGGCACCAAAAGGAATGCTTTAGTGAAGAGATTTCAAAATTTGTATCGATAAATACTTAAAATTTACAATTTTTAGAGAAAAAGGGAGATACCTGGCATTCTATTGTGTAATTGATGGAGGATAACTTTGTCTGTCGCGAATGATTTCAACAGAGACGGGCAATTATTTTATCATATCAAGTCATTAACGCATAACTGATTCAAAGCTTTGATTCAACAGACATTTATGGTGCCCCATAGCAGCCAACGAAAATTCAACAAAAAATTTCGTCTTTATTCCTATTGCGCAATAAACACCCTTCTATTGCGCAATGGAGACCCTTCTATTGCGCAATAGAGACCCCTTCTATTGCGCAATAAACATCCTTCTATTGCACAATAAACACCCTTCTATTGCGCAATAAATACCCTCTTATTGCGCAATAGAGCCTTTTCTATTGCGCAATAGATACCCTTCTGTTGGCGCGACAACAAAGCCAAGAATGCGCGTTTCGAACCTTGCTCTCTCTTCTCTACACACTTTTTTTATAAGAATACAGTCTATAAGAATATTCAGGCTCAAAATTGCTGAAATTTAAGAATTATTTAAGAATAATCTGAGGCTCAAGCTTGACGAGGATCATTTTTATTTCTCTGCGTTTTTTACACTGCACAATAAGTGTGATTGTCAGGCAACTGTATTTGTTTTGAAATGCATACATCCTGTCTGACTCTTTGATACAGTAACTCTTTTTATTAATAAAGTAACAAATGACAAAGATTTGACTTATTTCTCTTGATCTTCAGGCCAATTTACAACATTGATGATTAAGAATAATTTAAGAATATTTTCAGGCTCAAAATCGAATAAGCTTAAGAATAATCGAGGCTCGGCAAAAAATAAGGTATTCTTATAAAAAAAAAAGTGTGTACCTACTGGAATGCAATGTGAAAGACAAGATGGCGGAAAAGGCGACGGGTACAAGCCATTAGGTACAGCGCGTCGCCCAAAATGAAAGCAATAGAAAACTTCATGTAAAATAATGTGAACATGCGCAGGACCAAAAATCTACAATTGGACGTTTGTTTGACAAATGAAGAATCTATTTTGAAAAGAAGACAGGCTTATTCATCGAACACCGTTAAAAAAATAGTAGAAGCGATTGTGAATCGATCAACCAAAACATGTATAAAAATATTGACTGAAACTGAACATAACAAACAAATTATTCGGGGTGGACATCAAGGGGTTAGTGAATAATTTAGCAATGATATGTCGTTGTCTTATTTTATTTCTAATTCTCTATCTGTGTAATTTTATCTACCAGCTCTAAATATAATAATTCTGGTTCTCTCTCATGACAAGCAATGCCTGTTCCGAGAATGCCCCCCTGCAGCCAAATGTCGACAAATCTGCTGTGAGTGATTCTGCAAGCATTAAATCTTGGCGATAACATACGGTCTTATATTCACTTGTTCCATGCCTTCCAGGTAAAAAGTATAAGATTTCAGGCTTACCGTGAGGAGCATCTGCGTATTTATTTGGTCGTATTTTATGGTGATTCCAGTTATCCTTGACGCTATCCAACTCATCCTGTATTATTTCATAGAAGGAGAACTTGAGGCACTCTACATGGATCGGGTTACTATCATCATATCTGTTTCTGTCCCGCAAGCTCTTGAAGTAGTTGCACCACCAGCCAATCGAGCATTTCTTTAGATGTGACCACCAACATTCGATTCCCTGATTAGATACGGATTTTCCGTATGCAAAGCTGGAGTAACCTGCGTAACTTTCAGTGTCACCTCTTCGTAGAATCCGTTGAAGTCCAGCTACGAGAACGTTTATTGTTTATTGTTCACCTCTTACTTTCCTGGGAAGACCCTTTGTCGATTTAACACAGTTAATATAGTATCTTGCTATAATCTGGGGATTTTTGTTAGACGGTGATACTTCAAGCCATAATATTCGCCTGCTGTAGCCGTCAATACAACCATGAATGCAAAAACCGAATGGCTTCAGCTTGTCGTTGCCATCGATGTGCCAGACCTAATTTGGGCCCTTAGCATAATACCTTCTTGTTCTTAGTTGGTGCGTTGAGCGAAGTTGAACTCCAACTGGATCAATTACGCTTAGAGAAATCCTGATTGTGTCTCTGTCAGTTTGGATGCCCTTTTCAATAAGACGTTGGTGATTGCTTCTATAACGAAGTGACGACCCACTCTCTTTTATTTCGGTTATTACTTGGCCAATTACACGAGTTAAAGGTGTTCTTGCCTTTTTTCTAGTGAGACCAAGCTTTTTTAAAGATTTCTTCTCACTGTTCTTGTACTTGTATGTATATGATGCTTTGATTCTAGAAGAGCAGTCATCTCTAAATGCTGGCAGCCCTCTCTGAAATACATAGATGTAAGATTGTCACGGTTTTCGGTAGCTGCCATACCGCTCCAAGTTTGGACCATGCTGAAAAAGAAAGATTTCGAGTTCTAGACGGTATCTATGTTAGTTTAAACAACGAATATTTAGAGTTTTCAACGGTTAAAGAATTTCTTCTTCCGCGTGCGCCAAAAGAAACACATAATCTTTGATGAACTATGATTAATCGAGTATGAAGTCAACTACAAAGAATGAAATCTTGATCTACTAACAGAAGGGCCAAGTTATAAAGAATGCATTTTGTGAGACTTTTGTCGAATACTATAAAAAGCAGCAAAGCGCCATTACTGTAAGCCAATTAATTAATATACATACTGCCTACTTTGAGATATTATAGCGAACAAGGGCAACAAAACATTTATTTTTAGGTATTGTGAAAAACATCCACTTACATCAATGTTTGTGCTGGACGTTGCGGGGAGGCACTTAAGGGCTTCTTCAGGGCAGAGATTCCTGATCTCAACCCCCTGTACGCCTGGTATCTGCCCCCTAGTCTCAGCCAGGGCTGAGAGGTGTGGCTGAGAGGTGAATGCCAGGGCAAAATATTGGCATTCAAAATATTCATTTTGTGCTGTTTTTCTTCCTGTTTGCGCTGCTTTGTGTTGTTCCTTATTCTTGTTTAATTTTCAAACACATTTTGAAATATAGTTAATTTCTCACATGTGTCTTCAAAGTTTCGATGGGTTCTGGTTCTAAAGCTTTCTCAAATTTTCAGGTCTCTGGTACTACATGTTTTATAAACCGATTTCTTATAAACACGTGTATCTTCAGTCGGCCTAATTACAAATTCCCACTGCAAGTTTCCAATGGGGCAACATGGCCTAAAGTCCCAATGTGGTTGGGAATCCGTAGACTATACGTATGTTCCCACCCCTATGCCTTGTTTTCATACTCCGGGATTTTTAGGCCGTTTTGTGCTACCGAGAAATCCCTGGAAACCCAGGTCCTCATTTACATTGATGAAGATTGGTTCAAATTAAAGATTATTATAATATACAGACGACAAACCTTAAATTCTTCTTGAGCCGAAATATGCCTTCGAGCCAGTGTCTTCTTTGGTCTTTCTTGGTCTTGCTGTTGTGACTTTCGAAGCGTTCCGATTCAACCGACAATTCTGTTGCAGTTATATTGGGCAATGGAAAGGTGTCTATTGTGCAATAGGAGGGACTCTATTGCGCAATAGAAGGGTCTCTACTGCGCAATAGAAAGGTCTCTTGCGCAATAGAAAGGTTTCTATTGCGCAACAGAAAGTGTTTATTGTAGTGTTTATTAATAGGAATAAAGATGAAATTTTTGTTGAATTTTCGTTGGCCGTTATGGGGCACCGTAGACATTGGATATGAGGATGCAATATTTCTAGGCTTTTTTATGTGTCACGGACCTCAGGCTTTCAAACACAGAAAATGAGACTTTAAAACGTAACAAATTATACGATTCAACAGGCTACATACAGCCTGACAAGAACGTTACGTTTCCTTACCTATACGTAGTACTTAATCCATAAAATAACCTCTATTCAACTACAAAATTCGGGTATTTATACTAAATTATGATCTAAAAAAATGTAGGACAACATAAGCATCACATCAGC
Organism: Chrysaora quinquecirrha; assembly: GCA_014526335.1. Classification (NCBI taxonomy): domain Eukaryota; kingdom Metazoa; phylum Cnidaria; class Scyphozoa; order Semaeostomeae; family Pelagiidae; genus Chrysaora; species Chrysaora quinquecirrha. The sequence continues at coordinate 115,879 of JACTAT010000043.1, read as the reverse complement.
AAAATATTCGAAAGTAGCATAAATGAGGATACGAGGTGATTCTGGAGAGATATTATTCTAGACGATTGAAACAATGCAGGGGAATCCTGCATTACCAACATACCAAGATAGAGATTACGTAATTGACTACATACGTCATGTCAACAAATATGGGGGTCACGAGCATATCGTGACGCACCTCAACCCTAAGATGATTATTATTTACCAAACATACAATTAATATGAAACTAACTAAAACAATATGCGACACATAAGATTACGATACTTAAAATACGATATTTGGAAAGTTATTTAACAGCATTGTGTACCTTAGATAGTTTATCAGGCACAAACTTTGAGTCAATCCTTTGCGTCTTTCCATCATTAAACTCTACAAAATATTTTGTAACAAGTCTTTGTCAGGGGATTCTTGTCCGCATTTTGTCGAGTAATTTAACAACGCCTGCTGGGTTACCATCAGTTTCGTCAGCTTTCTTTCTTGTTCCAAATTAACACGCTTGGGCTTGTTTCACTTATTCCCGCTAATTTTCAAATCGATATTATTCTCCCCAATGAACTTTAGTACTTCGTACGGTCGTTTCCATGGTTGATGGAACCTCGTTGACTCTCCGTTCTTTATGATATAATCTCTAAGCCATATAGTCCTATACTGGAAGGGGAGAATCACCACCCAGCGAGGGAGTTTTTTGCGACTAGTTGCACTTGGTCAATTCGGGGGCGTAGATTCCAAATTTCGATGTTATTCAGTGATATCAGCGGGCGTTTACGAGTTATGGGGGCATTTGCCCCCAAAAATGAGGATACCACGTAGGATACAATAAAACGTCTAGATAACAAAATATTCAGTTAAACAAATTTCAATAACCGTCTAAAATAGCTATATTAATATATTTATATAACTATAGATGCAACCCACCTTGCCCCCATCTATTGTTATTGTGCCCCCAAAAAGGAACTTGTGGCAAATACAGATAAAGATGCCGAAAAAATGCAATACTTGGGTAAATTCAATGCGCAGATTCAAAATTTTTAGGTGATTTGTTCATATCGGGTTCCCTTTACAAGAAATAGGGGCAATAATCCCTACATGGGGGGCATCTCTCCCACAAACAACGCCATGCTTCCAATATAAAAAATTGTACAGATAACCATATCCTGTAATCAAATCAAACAACGTAAATAAGAGTAGTTTAAAATGATCATATTAATATCTTTTCGGCTTTATTTTTTAGAAACCCTGCCCCCATTTATTGTTATGGTGCTGCCCCAAAAACAGGCCTTTGGTAACTACTATGGCAAAGATGCCAGAAAATAGGTGGCAAGCTGGTAGCAATATTCTATAGTTGCTTTTGCAACTGGGGACGTGCTTATTTAAAATATAGTTGTTTCGCCATTGCTCTACTGTGTAACTTTGGGAATTTTTTCCTCTCCTTAATTTATAGCAATGCCGCTATTCTGGAATGAAAATTTGGTATTTATATTATTGTTTATGCCTGTAGATCGTAGGATGAAAAGTTGAAGTAAAAGAAAGTACATACAACATGTATGTGTCTTATAAATAATCACTGTCTGAATCACTGTTGTCTGAATCGTCATTGGTAAAATTAACATCTGTCTCATTGCCTGAAGTTACTAACAGTTCTGTGACATCTTCAGGATATGGCTCTTCGATCCAGTCAATACTCAAATCTGCAAACCAGCCATGATTTGCTGGACAATCAAGATACAACATGGGTCTAGATGCGTTTCGCCAGATGTAGGCAATATCGTTTGAACGTCGGCTATGCTTTGTAAGGCTGCTTTGGCATGGCGGAAGAAGAGAAAGATCAGCTACTTTGCTCTTCTTCTCTATTCTGTCCCAAAGCATTTTTCTCCTGGCATCGTTGACCGAATTGAGCCTTTTTTCTCAAGAAATAGCACAGACAAACTTTTCAAGACCATTCAGTTGATCTTCATTCCATTGCGCTTCTGTCCCCAAACTGACAAATAGTTTTAAAAATGCGCTATTCCCTTTTATGTGTTTCCAGCATAGCCATGTTACACTGATTGCCGCTGTTTCCTTATCAATCCCGATCATTTCTGACTCTGTTCCTTGTTTCAGCTTTTACAGATACGCGTAAAATTGCTTTGGCACAAAATGCTTGTGATTGAGTTATAAACAAATTAAGGCTGAAAAAAGAATCATGATGCGTTGAGTGCAAACCAAAAACTTCAAAAATCGAACATTTGATCAACTCGAAAAACCAAAAATATTTGGAAAAATACGGCAAAAACTGCTTGCCTTTCCGAAGCATACTTGAGATAAAGTCGTTTCCAGAAAAAGCGTGCATACCCAGTAATGCCTTTCTTTGCATGACAGTCAGGCCAGATTTGCTCAGGTCGAGATGTTTTCGATTTCTCCAAGTTCCATTATCAATTATGATATTCAGATTCAAAGGCATCACGAGAAGAACTACTGGAAGATCAGTATCCCCAGAGGATGACCTCACTAAACATACAGAGTCCTGCCCAAGATCTTGTTCAGCGTGCTTTGCGAGATATGCAATCTTTGTGTCCGTTCCCTCGTGATTGGTAGCCAGTTCGGCAGCAATACATTTAGTACCTCTGGAAATTCTGTGAAAGTGTCCTCCTCGAGCTACGTAAATAATACGTTCACAAATTTCGGCTCCACTCTCGGCCCATACGTCTTCCATCAACCCAAACATTCTTTCTTTGTTGTCTCCATTGGAAAGGAATTTATTAAAATCTGCAGGTACTTTTAAATCAGCATTTTTATTACAAACTAACTTTTTCGGCAAATTTTCTAAAGATGTTTGGAGGTTTCACTGTACTTCTTACAACTGCAGCTAGATCCAGAAGATAGCATCTTTGTAACGTGCCACTTTTCTCAAACCTAAAATTTTCGAGCTCCATCGAAGAAAGAGCAGCGGGGAATAATTTATTTTTCGCAGTTTTACGTCTGGCTCCATCAGATGTCGCTAAGCATAAAGGCACTGGTGACAGTACTGAAGGGCTTTATCTATATTAACCGATGCTTGTGTTTCTTGTGACTTTGCAGCTAGAAGACAAAGTATGTCGCACTAAACGGTAACATCATGCTCCTTGGCTTTGCTCTTGGACTTCACTTTTGATTTGCGAATTTGGTCAGAAAAACTCTTCCAAGGTACACGCTTGATTGGATCAAAAAAGCGCTGCCATTCTTTTTCGCTAGGATCCATTCGAATATAGAGTTCATCCTCAATTGGGCACCAGGCTCTTCAACCTTTAGAAGGCAGTCTGCAATATCATCTCCCACAGGACATAACACCGGTTATAATGTTTTCCTGTCAGCACTCCTTTATTCCTCCCGACGTACAATGTCCTGCCTGATAAACTATCTCTTCAAAACCATTGCCCTCAATGATTTTACCAATTAGGCCGAAAACTCCCTCATACCATGAAAGTCATCAAGATGTATGAAAATTCGTTTGAATTCTTCTGGGTTGTTCAAGATCACGTGATAGAACTTTGACGCTGCTCCGGCGTCTACCGTTACGTGTGTATAAGCCATATTGGCTGCTTTAGATAGCTTCTGTGACTGGAAAATAAATTCAGCGACAGTGCTGTAGTCAGTTATTGGTCTGGGGATTTGTGGCAAGAATGTCAAGAGAGTGGGTATACCGTGCTCTGTTCGATAAATGAGAACGATCCAGCCAACAAAACGAGATAACGATTGATCTTTAAGGCTATGTGCAATGTGCAAGAGTTTCCATAAGAAAAGCATCCTGTCCACGTGAGTAGAACTCCTTCTTTTAATTTGGTGTTCGCAATCTGGTAATGGCAACAATATAGGCTCTTTATGAGGCTTTATAGATACCGTTGGTAACTCGTGCTCCAGAACGTCGACTGTTTTACGACCAGAGTCTTGTTAAGTGCAGGTCATCTCGGTTTACAGAGTCTTTCAATTTCTCTTGGAATGCGACTCCATGGCAGGTATGAATACTCCCTTCCATTGTCTCCTTTTTACAGTCAAAATTGTCCCACCAGAAGAATGTAAGCACTGAACTTCTTTGTGATACTGGCACAAGGGGGAGTGGGTAATTCTGTGATGCCATTTTTTGAACCAACTCAGCCTGTGCAGTTTCAATTCTTTGCACCCCCTCGTAATTACATGAATTGCCAAGTCTGGCTAGGACATCTATCGGGAGCCTCTGTCCTGTTAGACTGTGTAGCGCAGTTCCAAGCAAAGTGTGCTTAGCTGTCATGAACTGTCTGTTGGAAACTGCATGAACTAAATCCTGAGCAATTGATGGGTAAAGACGTTTCACCTCCTCTCCAACACAGTGTAACTAACAAGAGTATCAGAAACTCGATCAAACTTTGAGATGGTTGTCTTTCTTCTGCTCTTAGATCTTCAACAGTAGGTGGCCAACGAAGTCAATATGTTCAAAATGTCTTACGGAGCATCTTTGCAGCTTCTTTGAGGATAAAACTTCTATTTTCTTTAACAAAACTGCTGACACTTGTTTTATATATGGATTTACAGCTTATAAGTATTTGCGCTTCATGATAAGCAATGCTCGTGAATATAACTTTATCACCAAACTCCTTTTACAACACCTTTTTTACTTTCCTGCACACTCTAGTATCATCTTTATCAAGACCATAGACCTCAATAAGAAGCTTCATTGAAACGCTATGGCCTCCGTCAATAACATGCTCTTGTACAAACTTCTGAAGTGTATCGAAATCCCCAAGCCAACTGAATGCGAGGCTTCCTCGTTCTCTATTTTTTGTATTGTATCTTTGCTACAAACGCAGGTGTAATCCTTATAACACTTCTCGTGAAACATAAATTCTTTCGCGATGCGATCTTCACCAGTTACTGCCAAAATCATTTCTTCGTCATTACGTAAATTTCAAGCAAGCTGTACCTTTGCACATGCCGACTTGTTTCGAATGACTTTCGTACTCTGCTTTTCGCCTTTTACTTTTTTTGCGCTAGCAACATGAAAATACTCGGAAACAACACGCAAGATAATTCACCCGTCGTTTTAACTCTTGCGCTTCGCAACAGAAATCACATTTGTAAATTTTTGATAACATGGGCCGTGGTAACGATGTTTCGGGATATCCAGAACTGCAGGTATTTAGTCACATTGCTCTTTATGTAAATATTCATCACCCAAATCATGCCGTGCTACCCTTCCATCCAGTAACTTCGAATGTGAGTTTTCCGTAAGATGCGTGATTTCATTTGTGTCTATTTTCAAATTGGAATAGTGAAGAACAGTAAATCGTCATAACTAACCTTGAAGCAAAAGTAGGAGAATAAAAATTAAAGAGTAGAGAAACATGCAAATTGCTGAACGAACCTATTTCGATAAACTGATTTTGTCATGTTAAAACAAACTGCAACAAATGGACATCAGAAAGATTACAAAGAAATTAAAACTCTGAAAAAATACCTTCGTGTCAATAAACAGTAATTCATAAGCGACTACTTTCATGCGAATACGATGTTCTAGCCAGTTCTGAGAAGATATATACGACAAAACGACACACAACTTACTTGTTTTCTTTCTTGCTGCTTCTGCAGTAAAACGTCAATTCCATGAAGCCAATACATGTATGTAAAGTTACAAGATTCTGACTCAGTGACTCAACTTTGTCTGGTCCGCATCTTATTATCACATTTTCTATTGGCGTGATAATTTTTATTGTGTCCTTGTTTTGAAGGTTTTTGGGAGCGTATCATTTTACGACCATCTACCAAGGAAACTATCCCTTGTGTTTCAAAAGTCGCAATAATAGTTCATAAGCTCAAATATTTTGTATTCGTTTTGAAGAAAAAACAATATGAATATAAATGAGTAACTAACGAACTTTGTTGACGCATATCCCTCTGGCGTTATAAGCATCATACCAAAGTATTTACCGAAAGACTCTTTTTGGGTGCAGCACCATAACAATCAATGGGGGCAGTGTTTCTAAAAAATAAAGCCGTAGACATATAATAAATATGATCATTTTAAACTGTTATTTACGTTGTTTGATTTGATTACAGGATATGGTTATCTGTAAAATTTTTTACATTGTAAGTATGGCGTTGTTTGTGAAGCAAATGCCCCCCATGTAGGGATAATTGCCCCCATTTCTTGTAAAGGGAACCCGATATGAACAAATACCCTAAAAATGTGGAATCTACGCATTCCATTTACCCAAGTATTGCATTTGTCGGCATCTTTATCAGTATTAGCCACAAGCTCCCTTTTGGAGGCAACGGAGGCACAATAAAAATAGATAGGGGCAAGGTAGGTTAGCATCTAAAATTATATGAATATATTAAAATAGCCATTTTAGACGGTTATTGAAGTTTTTTAATGGAATATATAGTTATCTACACGTTTTATTGTATCCTAAGTGTTATCTTCGTTTTTGGGGACAAATGCCCCCATTACTTGAAAAAGCCTTCTGATATGTCTGAATAACATCGAAATTTGGAATCTACGCCCCCTAATTGACCAAGTGCAACTAGTCGCAAAAATTCCGTCGCTGGGTGGTGATACTCCCCCTTCCACTATCGGACAAATACTTTATCACCAACATCCACTTTGACTTCTTTTATTTCTTTATCATGACGTTGCTTTTGACGCTGTTGTTCTTTTGAAACAAGATTTTTCACCTTGACTGAATCGTCTGTGTTCAATCTAACTTGCGGCTTCATGTCAACAGGTGACGAACGTTCTCTTCCAAACATAAGGTAAGCTTGTGTATGCTGTGTAACAGCATGAGGAGTCGTTCTGTATGCAAACACAAGGGCTTCCACATAATCATCCCATGTAGACGGTTTTTTAAAGCATACATCTTCACTCCTTGAAAGAGAGTACCGTTCAAATATTCCTTGAGACCGTTTTAAGATGGACGGAAAGATGAATATTTTCTTCATTCCCATATGCTTACATAAGACTCTGATCAATTTTGCTGTAAAGTCTGCTCCACGATCTGTTAGAACTTTTTCAGGACAGCAATACGTGTGGATGAAATCTTGTAGCTTTCCACCAGTTTCAGCTTCGATGTTATCTACAGAGTATACCACTGGCCAACGTGTGAAGTGATCAACAACCACTAAGGCGTGAAATGTTTCCTTTATCAGATTTAGGAAGTGGATCAACAAAATCCATCGCAACGATTTGAAAAGGTCTAGAAGTTGTAATCGATTTGAAAGGCGTCTTACCAGCGGGTCTCGGAGACTTGAACTTGGCACATTTTTGCAGTGTCTGACGTATCTTTTGATGTCATTTTTCATTGTAGGCCAGAAGTATTTTTTCTGTATTTTTCGATAGGTTCAAAAGAATCCTGGATGTCCTGACAATTGGTGATCGTGCATTCGCACAAGTATCTGTCCCGTCTGAAATTTGGGTACGACCAATTGACTAGTTCTGCGGCCAAACTTTGAAGTACAATTTCGATATAAGCATCCATCTGCGCCAACATAATACCTGCCCTTTTCTTTTGAATCTTTGTTGCTAGCGATTGATCTTCTGGCAATTTTCCTCCCAAAAAGAAACTGTACCACGCTTCTGCATAAGGATCTTCTTCTGCAGCTTTTCGAAACCTCTTGTTGAAACTGCTAGAACTTCGTCAGATACTGGATACCTTGCAAATGTGTCAGCATTTGCGTTAAGTTTACTAGGACGATGAATGAAATTAAAGTCATAAGCTTGTATTTCACTGATCCGTCTTGAAAATAGAAGTCAGCCATTTTAACGGGCGATGACGGTGACTATAGTTATTCGTCTGCCATACTAATTAGGATAATAATACTAATTATTTAGTTAGGGTGGCCCAAAACGGACCCCCTAACTAAATAATTTTTAATAATTGATTCTTAAGTTGGAATTTCATGAATTTAATACTACATGATATTCAACTCAAGTGGTATATATTTCATGGAAATTGTAAATATCATGATGATATGGGTTAGTATCTCTGAATAAATTGACTTTAAAACTTTACAATCCAAAAACATACTGTAACAAAATATGCAACTTTATACCCTTGAGTAATCCTTACGCAACAAAACAGAAAAATCAATAACTCGTTCTTTCAGTCAAATGATAGTCAAAATGTCCTAAATCCTGCTCAATACACTTCTCTAATATGACTGACCATACATTAATGGTCGTGACAATTTTACTCTGGGATAATGATTCTCCTTCACGCACGATCGCAGTACAGTACGCAATAATGAAATAAAAACAGCTGGTTTTTGGACACCATGAATTTAATGTCCCATTGCGCCGAGATGAAAGCTCTTATCACCAACATATTTCTACACGATAGCGCACTTGACTTGAATATTACCTGGTATAAATTTGGCAAAATTCCTCGTTGAGAAAATTTATTCAGAAATTATTTACCTAAGGGGGTCCCTTTTTGGGCCACCCTGTATTTAAGCGCCCATGCGATACCTAGCGCTTCTTTTACAGCGTATTTAGCTTCAGACAGCGCATTAGCTTCAGACGTTTTTAGTATACGACTAGCATATCCAATCACATCTTCTTCTCTCTCTGTTTCTTGCGCTGCTCCAAGACCATAGTCACATGCATCTGTGTATTGTTTGAACGGAATTGAGAAGTGTGGACATTGAAGTACAGGTGCAGATATCATACATTCTTTTAAATCTTCGAATGAATCTTCAGCTTCTTTTGTCCATTGAAAAAGGTGTTTCGTCTTTGTCAGATCAACCAAAGGCTTTGATGGGCTGGCATAGTTTACAATGAATCTTCTGTAGTATCGAGTCAGTCGAAGGAAACTTCTGACATCAATCAGTCTCATTCTTAGGAGTAGGAAAGTTCCTAACTTATCTTACTTTAGCTATGTCGACAGCAACAACTTCTTCAGAACCAATGTGTCCAAGAAACTTCACTGATCGTTTCCGCCGCTGGCATTTTGCTGGCTTCTGGGTGAGTCTGGCTTTTTCAATTCTATCCAACACAATATCCAAGCGCTTAAGTTGCTCTTCTACAGTGGGGGCAAATATTTTCACATCATATCTGAGACAGTGTCTCCAGTGTAGGCCTGACAAGAACAGATCCACGGGTCTCTGGAACCTTGCAGGGGCGTTTGAAAACAAAGATTGTTAGGGGAAACGATAAGGATCATCTAAATGGGAATATACGAAGAGCCATGATGAAAAGATCGAGGCTCAAAAAGAGAGCAAATAAATCAGGAACGACCAATGACCGCGAAAAATACAAATAACAACGGAATAAAGTGGTAAAAATGAACAGGGAAGCGAAACGCAAATTTTATCAATCGCTAGACGCAAATTCTATTGATAATGATAAAAAATTTTGGAAGACAGTAAAACCGATGTTCTCAAATGGGAACCCTATGATTGATAAAATTATTCTGATTGAAAAGGGTGAGATCATATCAGATGACCAAATGATTGCTGAATGTTTAAATGATCACTTTGTTAATATTACAGATTCATTAAGCCTAGATCCTACATTCAGGGATGACTTAGAATGTCAAGATCTTGAGATAAAACTAGATAGAGCAACGGCAAAGTACAAAGAACATGCAAGCATAATTGCAATAAAAAACATGGCATATACCTCAACTTTCTCTTTCGAACATGTAAATCCATGGAATGTAATGGATCAAATTAAAGCACTAGATACCAATAATTCAAGTAGTGGGGATATACCAACAAAAATTATTGATGATCAAGGCTAAAGATGTCCTGTGCCCCTACTTAACTGACTGTATAAATACAGCCATAAACAACTGTTGCTTTCCAGAAACACTTAAAGAATCTTATGTTACCCTCGTCCATAAAAATAAGGATACCACCCAAAAAGTAAACTATAGGCCCATTAGCGTTTTACAGTCCATTGCAAAAGTGTTTGAGCGAATCAAATTTGATCAAATATACCAATATTTTGCAAATATCTTATCACCATTATTATCTGGTTTCCGAAAAGGGTATAGTACTCAGCATGCACTAGTTCGGGTTATTGAAAGCTGGAAAAAAATGCCTGGATAGCTCTGGCACAGTGGGTACTATACTGATGGACTTATCAAAAGCATACGATTGTATACCATATGATCTTTTAATTGCAAAGTTGAACGCTTACGGCTTTCAAAGAAATGCATTAAAACTAATTTACAGCTACTTGATAAATAGATCACAGAGGGTTAAAGTCGGTTCCAAGAATAGCACAGCCCATCGTATCTCCATCGGAGTACCACAGGGGTCCGTACTTGGACGATTATTGTTCAACATATTCATAAATGACACTTTTTTCATGGACTTAGAGTCTGAAATATGCAACTTTGCGGATGATACTACCCTAAATTCATGTAGCACATCTTTAGACGATGCTACGATTAGACTAGAAAATGATCTCCAGAAATTACTTACCTGGTTTACTAATAAAGGAATGTGCGCAAACCCTAGTAAATTTCAAATGATGTTTCTGGGTGACAAGCGTGCTAATAAATTATGCCTAGATGTTAACGGACAATTTATTTTACAAAATGAAGAAGTAAAACTCTTGGGTGTAAAAATTGATAGAAAACTGACTTTCGAAACGCATGTCAAAGAAATATGTGCTAAGGTAAACCAGAAAGTAGGTGCTTTTCTGAGGGTTAGACCATACCTGGGAAAACAAAAGTCACAAAAGTCCTCGTTAACTCTGTTGTAATATCGAATTTTACTTATTGCCCCCTAATTTGGGTATTTTGTAGCAACGCTGCAAATAATAAGATAAATAAAGCACACAAAAGGGCCCTGAGAATGTTATACAATGTATGAATCTACATTTGTACAACTTTTAGAGAAAAGTGGAGCAAAAACGATACACCAACAGAATTTACAATTCCTCATGACGGAGATTTAAAAAACATTGAACAATTTAAACCCTGCATACATGGCGGAATTCTTTATAAAAAAGGATTTACCGTACAATTTACGTAAAAAGATCTGTGTAAACTCCCAACCGCAAAATCTCTAATGTTTGGAACAAGCTCAATTTCATTTAAGGGAGGTTTGATATGGAACACTCTCAGGGACAATGTTAAAGAGGCCAATACCATTCAAACATTTAAGAAAGAAATACGCCACTGGGATGGCAAAAATTGCACGTGCCATATCTGCGCATAGACCAAGATTTAGTTAATTTATCCAGTTTTGCTCTTAATATTTGTTGCAATTAAGTTATTGTTATTGCTCATCCAAATAGCATCACATTGAATGAATAATAGCCATTGTGTGTGGCAAGCGCTGTCTTCTCCTGGTCTTCTTGCCTTACTAGAATCTGCCAAAACCCAGGCTGTTAAGTCGAGTGTTGTGAAAATAGTTGCGTTGCCAAGAGCATCCAAGGTTTCATCGATTCTTGGTGGAGCATATGCGTCCTTCTTGCTCACAGGATTCAGTTGTCTGTTGTTCATGCAGAAACGATACTCCCCGTTGGGTCTTTTGATAAGTACGACTGGACTGCTACACGGACTTGCAGAAGGATGAATAAACTTTGAAAGCAGCGTCTTCTTTACCTCTTGAGCAGTGATCTGCCTCTTTATTTCTGGAACACGGTATGGTCTTTGTCGGGTAGGCTGGGCTCCTTGCACATCTATTGAGTGTTCTACAAGGCGAGTTGTTCTCAACTTCTCCAATGTCGGCCAAATGTGACGTTTTCTCAAAACTCTGAGTAGTTCTTTTTGCTCTTCTCCTGACAATTAGTGAACTTCGAAATCTTCTATGGGCTCTGCTTTCCTTCAATCATCATCTGAACTGAATCATCTGCGATTGCCTGAAATGGCTGCAGATGCATCACTTTGGTGCCAGGATACAAGGAAAATTTACTTCGAATCATGTTAACAAGCTCGAGTAGAGCAGAATTATTATCATCCATTGCAACAATTGGGGCAACCAAAACTCGCTCGTCAGTCTTCACAAACTGGCATTTCCCAAACAAAATCATCTCACAATTATTCCCAGATAAATCTGCTTTAACACGCAAAGGAGTCCCCACAGGTACTTCAACTACATAATTTAAAGTAGCGATACATTCAGAAAACAAAGAATCAAAATCGATCCATACCTCAGCAGTTCTGAACACTTGATTTCGATACTCTATAACGAAATTTTCTTTCCTCAGAAACCCATCCCCTAACAACAAATCAAAACTTCAAATTATCAAAAATAGCAACACAGAAATCAAAATATTTTCTTAGTATACAAAGCGACACATTCCCTTCTCGAATAAAAACTAAGCTTTTCCCATCAGCTCCAACAAGCGAAAGCGGAGTCTCAAAAAATTTTTACCCATGCAATTTTCTTCCAAAAACTAAAATCACTCTAACTATATTTTGCCCCAGTATCCACAAAAATATCAACGTCAACATTATTAAACTTGCCCTTAGACCAAATTCCTTCCTTCGCCAGTCTAGACACTAAAGATAAATCTAAATAAATAATTTCTGGCTCTGACTTTGGAGAGACTTGCTGCTCTTTAATTATCTCTCCGTCCCTCTGGCATTAGGATAATTTTTGGCGTTGTCTGCTCTGTATTCTGTTCACTGGTTCCTTGGAGTTTTGAAACTTGTTCTTGGGCTGAGCGTACTGGCTGCCTGCTCTTGGGACAATTTCTTCTCATGTGTCCGGGTTGGTTGCATCTGTAACAATACCAGGGGTTCTTCTGTCTGGTCCAGGAGGTCTGTTCTAGGGGGTCTCACTTTGTTTAGCCACTGTAAGCTCTTGTACAGCAGACGTCAGATCTCCTGATTGCTTCGTCCTCTTTCTGTATTAAACTGTTGAATCAAGCCAGTTAGTTCTTTGGAAACTTCATTCATACCACTAGAATGCTTTCCAACTGAATTTAGAACAGCCCTCTGCTACCTGGATCGCTTCATAAAATGAATTCGGATATTTTCCCATACTGTTTCCTTGATGTCTTGTCTCAGACCTTTAATAAAACTTTCACATGCGATTCTGTCCCTTCATGAACCATCGTCAAAGCCATCACGACCTTTTACAACCAGTTTATCCACTCATTCAGAAAATTCCGCCACAGATTTTTTGGGTCCTTGTTTTATCTCTTCTAGTTTCTGCCTCGATAAAAATCGTTTTTCCTCGGTGTTGAAAGTTTCCTCCAGACAATTCTTCAAAGTCGTTTCTGACATCAACAGGGAATCTCCAAAGAGTCGTCCAGCTCTTCCGGTTAGACTAGCAGGCACGACTGTTATCTGCTGTTCCCGTGTACAGTTATTAGCATTTGTGGCGCCATCCCAACAAATTAAGCACTCGGGCCTGACCACATCTCTGATATTTTCCTGAACTGAGGTATAGCTTGCAGCAGCAATTCTGTATTTTGTACGACTTTGTAATACCTTCCTAGCTTAATAATGTGGCAGAAAAATTCAGAGTCCGTCGAGTCTTGCTCTCGATTATGATCCCGCTCCTGTCACCAATGTAAGTTGTCACAGACCTCAATCTTTCAAACACAGAAAATGAGACTTTAAAACGTAACCAACTTAACAAGTCTACCAAATTATACGATTGAACAGGCTACATACGTCCTGGCAAGAACTATACGTTTCCTTACCTATACGTAGTACTTAATCCATAAAATAACCTCTATTCAACTACAAATTACGGGTATTTATTCTAAATTATGGTCTAAAAATAATATAGGACAACATAAGCATTACATCAACAAAATTAAGTAATATACTAAAAGTAGCATAAATGAGGATACCAGAAGGTTCTAGACAATTGAAACAATGCAGGGAATCCCGCATTACCTACATACCAAGATCAGGTCAGGTCAGGTCACTCCCATAGCCTGCTGGCCATTGGGACACTTCGATGATTCAATTCTCCTCCAGCCCTCACAGTCCCTCGCTAGTCTGACACAGGTTGCTGCACCATGCTTTGTCCAAGCAACGATCTCTCCCATCCAGGTGTTTCTTTGACTGCCCTCTGCATCTTTTTCCTTTAACTGCTCCGTGCATTATGTCCTAGGCAAGAGTACCAGTCCGTCGTGTAACATGACCACTCAATTTGAAGATTCAGTTTTCATAATAAACCTACCATCTTAATCTGCTATGTTTATCTTAAATTCAAATCGTTTCTGCAATAAATTAAAATTTAGATAGCAAATGAAATTGAAATTAAAATTAAAATTAAAAATAAAGATAAAACGCAAAATTAAATCAAGATTAAATTTAAGATTAAAATTAAATGAAATGGAAATGAGCATCAACCACAAACGAACTGTAGCATTAAACTTAAATTACACAATTAAAATCGAAAAATATTGAAGTCACAATTAAAATTGAAATTGACGATGAAAAGCATTTCAGGTTTTGGAAATGTGTTTAACATGCAAACGGGCTTTTTAGACCATTTAAAACCACAAAAACAAAAAACATTGAAAATTCAAGATTATATATTGAAACGGAAATACAATTATAATTGAAAAATGCTGAAGTCATTATCAAATTGAAATTGAGAATGACAAGCATTTGAGATTTTTGGAAATGTTTTAATATTCAAACAGACTCTTTAGGCTATTTAGAAACAAAGAAAAACAAAAAGTCCATAAGAATTTCTTTGGCAGGATTTGAACATTGGCCGTGCAGGGTAGGAGGCGAGCATATAACCACTCGGCTACACAGCCGTGCTCCTATTGTTCAAACAGGCACCAATGACGCATATCAAAGAAGAGTTAACCCCAATTACCCCAAAAGCGAAGGCAGTTTGCAAAAAAACGAAAGGGTGATGACACGCCTACCCCACGGTCAGCTGAGCAGAGACAAGGTTGGAAAGCATACCATCGCCAACTTTGGCACAACCGCTAAGACAAAATCAGTTTCCACAACTACTCCCATTTTAGTATATACAGACTAGCCCTTGCCCATCTCTGACCACCACCCCACAAGAACCTCTGCCTCAAGAAACGCCACCTCAAGAACCTCTGCCTTAAAGAACTGTGCATTCATGTTGTTGAGAAAAGTCATTCCAATCATGTTCCTTTCCATACTCTTGTTCCTAATATGTATCTCTTCTTAGTTCCTTGTTTCTTGTCTTGAGTCTTTTTCCTTGGGAGAAGTCCAGGTTCCTGTTTCCCAGTGCCACTAAAGGTCCTCTTTTCTCTTTTGGTCCAATAGCCTTAGTGAAAGGTGATGTTGCTAAGTTTCAAATTAGTTGGTGTACTGCAGTCCTCTTTCCTATTGTCTGTTCTTTAGTACTGACATTATTCATGGTCTTCATTCCTGTTCACTGGTCCTTAGTACTAAAATTATTCATGGTCTTCAGTCCAGTTCCTTTGTCCGGTTCTTCAATTTTGTTAGTGTTCATATTCTTTAGTCCTGAAATTATTAAAAATATTCAGTCCGGCTCTTTGATCTTGTTATTGTTCATGTTTGTTAGTCCTGAAATTATTCATGGCCTTCAGTCCCTTTTCTGGGTCCTGTTTCGCAATTTTATCATTGTTCATCTTACTTAGTTCTGAAATAAATATTCATGGTCTTCAGTCTCATTCGTTGGTCCTGTTCCTCAATCTTCCTTTATTTCATGCTCCTCAGTTCTGAAATTATTTATGTTCTTCAGATTCATTCCTTAGTCTTGTTCCTCAATTTTGTTATTGTTCATTTTTCTTATTCCCGAATTTATTCATGGTCTTCAGTCTTGTTATGGTGAATGCTCTGCAGTTCTGTTCCTGGGCGTTTTGCTTAGCCCAGTTCATTGGTCCAGTTTTTATGTTGGGAGGAATATTTTACCTTTTTAGCTGTCCTTTTTTTCTTCCCTGTGAAATGATCCCCCAAAGATCCAGGATAGAAAACGTAGCAATATAATAGATTGAACGCATTCTCCGTCTTTTTAACTTTAAGCCTGCTACGCAGGCAGCCAGCTTTACCATAGTACCAGATTAGCCTTGGCAAGACAAGATTCTTCCTTCCAAGAATTCATCGCCTTCACGGGAACCATGTGACCTGTCTACCATCGCTGAACTTTCGCTAGAGTCCGGGGAGGTTTAGGGGATGCCATGGAGGACTAACCCGGACTCTGGCGAAAGTTCAGCGATGGTAGACAGGTCACATGGTTCCCGTGAAGGCGATGAATTCTTGGAAGGAAGAATCTTGTCTTGCCAAGGCTAATCTGGTACTATGAAGAACTGGCTGCCTGCGTAGCAGGCTTAAAGTTAAAAAGCTAGTCTTCTGAAATAAACATAATTAGAAAAATGAAAACAATCATTGATTGAAGATACAAAATTGTGGGTGAAATTTGGATATTTTGTGTTGAGTAAGGAGACCCAAGAAAGTAATAACAGGTTCCATTGTCCTATTTGTCTGAGCTGAAAAATTGTTTGTTGACCACAATCATAATAATAATAATCATCATCATCATCATCATCATCATCATTATCTTAATCATCATCATCTTAATCATAATCATATTATCATCACCATCATCATCACCAAAATTTTCATCATGTCATCAAAATCATCTTAGTCATCATCATCATTATAATCATCATCATCATGTCATCAAAATCATCTTGATTATCATCATCATAATCATCATCACCATCACCATCATCATCATCACCATCATAATCATCAAAATCTTCAGTATCATTATCACCATACCATAGTGAGCAAGTGGTATTCATAGAGCTGATGGATATATCTCTGACTGTGCTCTGTCAACTTAAACTATAATGTCACAAAATGTTTATGACCTGTCTGCACTTAATTAAAATCCTATCTTATGCAAAATTACTCCTGTGTAAATTTAATACTCCTTCCTTTTCTCATATCCAACAGAAAACTCCAAAACTTCAATTTCAAACGACCTTCATGAAAAATATTCTACTCATTTAATCTCGACTTTGGCATAATTGCATAATACAGGGCCAGCTAAAGCTGTTCCAGGGTAGGCTGCCTACAGCGTACAGATACCGTGATTGTTATGCGTGACAATACTCTTTTGTTTTTGGATAAAAGACTGCGGAGAAAACAATATTAATGTTCGAAAATTAGATTCTAATTACCCATTGTTCTCAAATCTTGTCAGTGTTTCCACTTTTGAAATCTTGATTTCCTTAAAACAGGGTCAAAATTTTTCAAAATTCCTTAAAATTCCTTAAACCGAAATTCAGTTGTCCTTGAGAATTTCCTTGTCACTGTTATTCCAAAGTATGCCGTGTTAGATTGCATCTTGCAGTTTCTAACAATTACTATCAAGCATTTGCAGCTTATAAATAGCGAATTAAATTCCCTAAACTACAAAAGATGCGCGTTAGTGAAGCATCGGGACCACAGACCTGACTACTTCAGGTACTTAGTAGCTACCACGTGAAAGAAGGAATATTTAACGAAAAAAAAGGAAACGGTTTCTTTCATAACAAAACATCAATAATCGAGAAAGAAATAATAGAAAGCAAGAAAACTGATTAAATTCATAGTTATCAAGTCTACAATTCTTTTATAAACCTTGCCCGAAGTTCTTTTGTATCGGCATCAGTTGCTTTTGCCTCCATTCTCCTGTGAAGGAAAGCATCTCTTTTGATGGTTTTAGCAAGGCAGCTTGACTCGGCCCCTTGTTTTTGAATGAAAGTTTAGTCTGCATCAGAGCAAGAAGACTTTCATGCTTTAGTGCAGTGCGATGATCATTCTTAATCATCTTGAGCTGACTAAATACTCTTTCCACGGAAGCATTAGAGAAAGGAAATGACAAGAGGACAGCTAGGACCTTTGATAAGTTGTTGTTAAGATGTTCCCCAGCACTATTAGTGTCCTCCATTACGCACTTCCAATAATCTTGGCATTTCATTTGCCCATTAAGGTTGGCATTTAGGGCATGGGCTCTCCATTCTTTATCGACTTCATTCAGAGAAGCTACCTGAGACATGTACGGCAATCGTCTGTAAACTTCTGCAAATGACGGCATGCTGAGGCTAATAGCCTTTTCTGGGTTCAAGAAACTCAGAAAAGTGAAATCAGAGCAATTCGCAAATCTTGATTGAATCTGCTGAACGCATTCAACTAAAAAGTCCTTGCAGTGAGAAAAAAACAACTGGACATCATTATGCTTTTCTCCAAGATCAGCAATAATACTCTGAAGAGTATTAGTTGCCAAAACTCCAATGTATATTTTAGTTAGCGGGACCGACTGTTTTGTATCTTTTGGGTCAATGCTAAATGCATCTGCTGCTCTCACATATTCCAGCTTCATGAAGTCTGCACAAATCGCTTTGACTAGTTTTGAGACCTCTTGCCCCAATTGATGCAGCAAAGGCATCTCACTCTGAAACAGCAGATTAAATGACGTTAGGCGATCAAGGTTATGTGCCATGAACTCCAGGTATGCCAAAGTAAATGTGTTCTTCAAGCTTTTTAGAACAAGGTCGTTTGTGTGCGTCGGGTCTTCAAACACTGCAAGTGTAAAGTACTGAGTCAGCACTTCATATTGTTCAATGATTCGATCTACACAAAGCTTCATTGAAAGCCATCTTGTCTGCCCCGCTTGCAGCATTCTATGATTTTCTGTTCCAAAAAACTCTTGGAATTCCTTCAAAGCATCCATCCGCTTTGAAGATGCATTAAAGTGTGAATAGATATTCCTGCACACATCTTCTAACGATTTTGGCAGTTTTTTGCAGGCATGTGAAGCACAAAGATGAATAGAGTGGCACGAACATTTCACAGGCATTATCCAAGGATACTTTTCCACCAGTAGTTTTGAAACTGAATGATGTGCCCCAAACATCACATTGCAGGTGTCAGCACAGAATCCGATTACATTTTCCATTGGAATATGCTTCTCGACAAGACTCTGAATAACGCAGTCAGTGATAGTTTGCGCCTTCCCGTCTGGAATTTCCACCAAGTCCACCAATACACTTTTCATGCTGAATGTTTCACTGCAAAAAATAATGATAATGAATCATATAATACTAGATTTTCAATTTCACTATTGCCATACTAATTTTTCATCCACTGTAGGAAAATTAGATATAGGGAAGTAACCTACCTGTTAAAGAAAACTCCAAGTATGGCCAGCTGGGACTGCGTTGACCGGTCAGTGGTTTCATCTATCACGAGGGAGAATTTGTTCTTACTCAGCAGTTTACATCCTTCTCTTATAAATTGAAAACCAAGAACTTGTCGAATGATATTGGTGGTCTTCTGCTTTCCCATTGATACTTTCTTCAAGCTCAAGTCAGTTGGGCAAATACTTTTCATTAGCGCTAGTAAATCCTCGCATAAACTAATGCTCAGGTTGTTTTCTGCAATGAAACTTGCAATCTTAATCTCTGTTGAAGCTACTGCTTCGTCACTTGGCCCAAGCAAATTTGCGATCTTCTGGTTGCTTTTCTTCAGAGAAGAGCTTCTGCTTACAGCATCTTTATGACTCTTAGTCTCCTGGTGTCTCAAGAGCGAAGTTTTGGCGCAAGATATTTTAGAGTTACAGGGTTCACACATAGGCTGAAAATCGCCATCTTTATTTCTTACTTTCTTTATCCACGACTTGAAAAGTGGATCCTCTAGCCAAGAATCTCGAAATTTCTGCTCGTATTTTTTCTTCTTTTCAGTAGTTAAGGCTGCACTTTTACCATCGAATAAGTTTCGCTTCATCGTGCCGGTACATCAACTCCAATCGAAAATGATGTTTTGAGCGACCGCAAAACAGACAATTTGATTTATTTCAAAAAGAAACAAAATGTGAAGAAAAACAGAAAGAAAAACACGTGTATCCCTTACAATTTGTGTTGAATTATCATCACACGAAAGCGCTAATGGCTGTTTCATGGTAACTTTAAAGATAAAGGAATGCAACATCCGACAAAAGTCTTTTGTTTTCCTCGCAAAGCCGTCAACATGTTCTTAAAGAGGCCGCTATAAACAAAATGATATCACAATTTTGATGTCGCTGACACCTCACACGCTTTATCTGTGTTGCGATGGGTGCAATTTTCTTTTTTGAAGTATAATATTTTACACATCAGAAAAAACGAACAAGGAAATTTTTTTAAGTTTGGACAAAACGGTAAATTCTCTAAAAAATTCCTTAAATATTGCAATTCCTTAAAAAATTCCTTGTGAAGTCAAAAATTCCTTGATCTGAGGAAAATTCCTTGAAAGTGGAAACACTGAATCTTGTAGGCCTTCGGTAATGACGGACAGTTGCGACTCCATTTTGAGAGAGGGTTGCAGAATCGCGTCAAGAATGGCAGCTAGACTGGTTTTAAGATATCAAAAGTGTCTCCGACCGAGAGAAGAAATATCTTGTCAAGTGTCTCTTGCAAAAAATGGTCTTCAACGTGGCTTTGCTCGGTGTTTCAAATGTGTTACTGATACACTGGATTTGCTTGTCGTCTTGAACTATCCGTGATCTTGAACCCTTTCTGCCTATATTTTCTCAGGGAAAAATGCTGCAGACAGGTATGAATGACTCCTGGGTAGATTCCATATCAAATTCTAGCTTTTTTGATGAGATTTCAGCACAAAAAATGAAAGCGCCGCTCCGTCCGATTTTTGGGAGTGATGGCCTAGGCCATTTTCTGTTATATTCATCACTGAAATCTCGAACCACGGCGGTGGCCGAGGGCTGGTGGCTGGGTCGTTCTTCTATTCAGTACCTGTCATTAGGTGCAATGATTTTTTGGAAAGGCATTTCACTATTTACAAACGTGTACGAGATTTCTAGTGAACTAAAGGTATATGCATGACAGCAATTTTGCAAGAAACTTCTTGAGAAACTATTCAAATACACACTTTTTTTATAGGTACGAATATTTAGGCTCGAAATCACTGAAATTGAAGAATGATTTAAGAATAGTCCCAGACTCAAGCTTCATGAAGACAAATTTGTATGTCTTTGCATTTTTTCACGGAAAAATTTTAAGAATAATCCAGGCTCTGCAAAAATTAAGTTATTCTTATACAAAAAAATGTGTATTTATGGACAAATTATAATATTCTTCATGATATCTTCATATCTGTATAATTCATGTGCTTTTATTCCATGGTGCATTTGAAGGTCCTTATTCAGTCATTCAGTGAATCAGTTAGAGTAACTTAGGCTAGCTCTATATTTACATTCACCCTTGCATGTAGGTTAGGATGGGGGCAGCTGATCCAGGCTACTCAAGTACAGCTAGAGATTACAAATGTGTGCAGAGTATTACATACATTGTAAGATAATACATCTGTACTGGGTTGTTACACATGTATGCTCTGTGAGGACCATCAATTTGGGGACACCTTTCACTTGCATGTCTGAGATAATCAGCATGGCTGTCTGCTCGTATTTCCACCTCGAAAATTAGATATCTCATGAATGACTTTGTGTGCTCTGTGGTCATTTTTTGTGCACACCCCCCTTGCATGAAAACACAAAGCTGGTTTAGATCAAATGAGAGAGGAAACCATTCTTTGCAACAATCAGTTACCTTTCACTTGCATGCCCGAGATAATCAGCATGCCTGTCTGCTTGTATTTCCTCCTTGAAAATTAGATATCTCATGAATGACTTTTCGTTGCTCTGTGGTCATTTTTTGTGCACACCCCCCTTGCATGAAAACACGAAGATGGTTTAGATCAAATGAGAGAGGTGGGTTTTATGCACATGAAAGCTCTTTCCCATCATATTAGCTTGTCTTGATGCAGCATGCTTGTTTTGTAAACTGCATCAAGTGCTGCAAAATTTCTATGCCCCCCTGGTGTTGGAGATAGTGTCCTGTGAAATGTTAATATTCTTTACACTATTTACAATCATCCTAAGCTGCTTGTATTAGACAATGTTAATTAATGTTCTATAAAAGGAATCTTGGTTTCTATGTTATTTTATAGGTTATTTTTGGAAATAGTGTGCCTTAAAATGTTACCATTGTTTACACTTACAATGATCTTAATAGGTTGATGGTTGTATGATACAATGTGAATTATTGTGTGATAAATTAAATCTTGGTTTCTCCCCCGTTTATTATAAAGGCAACAACACAAAAACACCACCCCATCACATCCCCGTTTATCAGAAGGGCAAAAACACAATAAGCCCGACCCACAACATTGCCCGTTTATCAGAAAGGCACGAATACAATAAGCCCAGCCCAACCCATGACATTGCCCGTTTATCAGAAGGGCATGAACACAACGGCAAGAAAACAATAACCCCAACCCACAACATTACCCGTTTATCAGAAGGGCAAGAACACAATAACCCCAACCCATGACATTGCCCGTTTATCAGAAGGGCATGAACACAATAACCCCAACCCATGACATTGCCCGTTTATCAGAAGGGCATGAACACGATAAGTCCAAGCCATAACATCCCCGTTTATTATAAAGGCAACAACACAAAACACCACCCCATCACATCCCGTTTATTAGAAGGGCAAGAACACAATAAGCCCCACCCACAACATCGCCCGTTTATCAGAAGGGCACGAATACAATAAGCCCAACCCATGACATTGCCCGTTTATCAGAAGGACATGGAGACAACGGCAAGAAAACAATAACCCCAACCCACAACATTACCCGTTTATAAGACGGGCAAGAACACAATAACCCCAACCCATGACATTGCCCGTTTATCGGAAGGGCAGGAACACAATAACCCCAACCCACGACATTGCCCGTCTATCAGAAGGGCAAGAACACAATAACCCCAACCCACAACATTGCCCGTTTATCGGAAGGGCAAGAACACAATAACCCCAACCCATGACATTGCCTGTTTATCAGAAGGGCATGAACACAATAAGCCCAAGCCATCACATCCCCGCTTATGAGAAGGGCAACAACACGATAAGCCCAACACATGACATCACCCGTTTATCAGAAGATCAAGAACACCATACACGCAACCCATGATATCCCCGTTGATTAGAAGGGGAAAAACACAATAACCCCAACCCATGACAGCCCCGTTTATCAGAGGGGCAGGAACACATATTTACATCAGCAAAATGCCTCAAACCCGTAACCCTAAATAGCCCAACCTCCCCATCTTTGATATTATATCTATCTACTACTGCATAATAAGAAATAACACGAACCCATAACGTGACCTCCTCATTAGAACGGCTACACCACTATAGCAACAAATGGCTCCTGTTCATAACTACCATGTAGTACTGCAGAGTACACCCCGCAACGGAGAACATGTCCTAGTCTCTTCCTAAGTCCCTCGGTCGGTGGCCGCCCATACATGGAAATAGGCCTATCTATGTAGCTACATTTTATTGGAGCAGACAGATTGGTGACTCACCTTGTAGAAACAACACCATCTCGTGGGTTGTAAGACAAGCCTCCGAAGGCACATTCTCTTGTCGACCTTGACCCACAGCAATTCACCAGATGCCCACTTCGCCATATCCATTGCCTTGACTGTGTCACTTATCTCCATCTTTACCTTCCGTAATCCGTATGCCATTTGCCATGTGACGTTGGAAATTGTATTGTAATATGTTGTTGGTTCCCGTGGGAACATGCCATGAAAACATAGACTCAGAAGGCCTTTACGTTCTACGTCACGACCCAAAGCTTTGTTATTTTCCGTGCATGCGCTGTAACTCGTTGGTTGTAGGTTGTAGGTTGGTCAAATAACATAGCTTCAAGGCTTCACTCTCACGTTGTACGTCACCACGGAACGACTTGTTATTTTCCGTGCATGCGCTCTAACTCGTTGGTTGTAGGTTGTAGGTTGGTCAAATAACATAGCTTCAAGGCTTCACTCTCACGTTCTACGTCACCACGGAACGACGTGTTATTTTCCGTGCATGCGCTCTAACTCGTTGGTTGTAGGTTGTAGGTTGGTCAAATAACATAGCCTCAAGGCTTCACTCTCACGTTCTACGTCACCACGGAACGACTTGTTATTTTCCGTGCATGCGCTCTAACTCGTTGGTTGTAGGTTGTAGGTTGGTCAAATAACATAGCTAGAAGCCTTCACTCTCACGTTCTACGTCACCACGGAACGACTTGTTATTTTCCGTGCATGCGCTCTAACTCGTTGGTTGTAGGTTGTAGGTTGGTCAAATAACATAGCTTCAAGGCTTCACTCTCACGTTCTACGTCACCACGGCACGACTTGTTATTTTCCGTGCATGCGCTCTAACTCGTTGGTTGTAGGTTGTAGGTTGGTCAAATAACATAGCTTCAAGGCTTCACTCTCACGTTCTACGTCACCACGGAACGACTTGTTATTGTTCGTGTATGCGCTCTAACTCGTAGGTTGTAGGTTGTAGGTTGGTCAAATAACATAGCTACACGCCGTTACTCTTACGTTGTACGTCACTACGCTAGGCTTTGTTATTTTCCGTGCATGCGCTCTAACTCGTAGGTTGTAGGTTGTAGGTTGGTCAAATAACATAGCTTCAAGACTTTAAACTTCGTACATATAATTTTCCCTCTGTGGCCATGGGAGTACGGCTCGCAGGTAATGCCGCTGCAAACTGAGGACTCTTGGCGGCTCCTTGCCACGTTATACTACACTTCCACCTTCTCAGTAGGCTGGCCCTAAATTTCAGCTCATGTCAACATTAACTGAGCAATTAGGAGAAAAACTTCCGCAGGACAAAAGAATCACCGTGCGTGCAGTGAAAGGAACACAATAGATGGCCGCCATCAAAATCAAAACTTTTTCGAGCCGAGAGAAAATCGAAATTTTAACCAACTTATAGGTTTCAAAACGCTTAGCAAAATCTTTAAACAGGGTCCGGCTAGAAACGGGATCGATTAAAGAAAAAAGCGCATCTCTAGGTGGCCCAGCGAAAAAGCCTTTCTTGTGTAATCGAACAATGGGCCATAACAATGGGGCAACCTGATTTGCATATAGGAATATTAGTAATAGAGATTTAACTTGACGCCCGCGATGCGGGCAACTGACACCCCGCGATGCGGTGAGTTTCTATGACACCGCGATGCGTGTGAATATTAGTACCAGTTTAGCCTTGGAAAGCAAAGATACCACTCAGCTTTCGCTAGAGTCCGGGGAGGTTGTGGGATGCCATGGGGAGCTAACCTCCCCGGACTCTAGCGAAAGTTCAGAAGGCTGCAAGTTAAAGGCAGCAAGTTAAAAGGCAGCTGAGTGGTATCTTGTCTTTCCAAGGCTAAACTGGTACTAATTTTCACACGCATCGCGGGTGTCATAGAAACTCACCGCATCAGGTGTCAAGAAGCTCGCTTCATGGCGTCAAGTTAAAAAGCTAGTCTACTTGTAATGGTACAGTAAACACATAAGTGAATTGATAAAAGGGTATTAAATTCTGGACAAAATAAGAACATCCTGAGCGTCATAATGATAACAAATTTATAGCAGTAGACTCTGCGAGAAATCGATTTCTCTCAGGGAACCAAAATATTTATTCCATAGCATAGCCGTTGTCATCTTCATAATTATCATCATCACCATCATCATCATCATCATCATCATCATCATCATCATCATCATCATCATCATCATCATCATCATCATCATCATCATCATCATCATCATCATAGTTATCATCACCATCAAAATTATCATTATCGCCATCATCAACCATAACATTATAAACACCATGAGAATCATAATCATCATTATCATTCCCATCATCATAATCATAATCATCATCATAATCCTAATCATCACCATCACCAGATCATCATCATCATCATCATCATCATCATCATCATCATCATCATGCCATCAAATTTCATCATGCCATCAAAATCATAATGATAATAATTATAATAATCATCATCATCACAACTATCATTATCTTCATGACATCAGCATCATAATCATCATCATCATTATAATATGAAAGTTGAAGGTCAAATATCAGCCATACTTTATAAAACAAAACCTTGCATGGGATAGTGAGCCAATGAGTCACGGAGGTTAAGGGTATTTCTGACTGTGTTCCACCAACTTGAAATCTAATGCAACAAAGCGTTTTTACGCCCTGTCTCATTCAAAAGAAAATCCTATTATTAACAGCCTATAAATGAAAGTCAAACAGTTCGATGGTAAATGCTCAATGAAATTTTTTGCCACCGAATTTTCAGATCTACTGAGAATAATCCAAACGATTTTGTGTCAACTTAAGACGCAAAAATTACTATTACTGCTGCGTACATTCCAAAATCCTATCCCTATCTCGCCGCAAACTTCAATTCTAAATGTCCTTCAAAAAAAATAAATATCTCACTATATCGGAACGATTTTCATTTTGTGTGTTTGTGCTTTGAATTTTCAAAGGAACATTCAACTGGTAAACTTTAAAACTTATGGCCTCTTAATAGTGTTTGGCATGCATTGTAACAGTAAAACACAAAGTTTAGCGTGGCGATTTCTGGAAGTAATCAAAGCAAGAACTCATCTTGAAAACGTAAAGAATATGAGTAAGATTCTAAAATAAATTACAGTCACCTGCTGACCCCTGAAAACGTGAAAATGTACTTTCTGAAAACGCGAGATAACCCAAAATTGCCCAAAACCAGCCAAAAGCACTCAAAACGAACTATAACTTGATGAACAGCACCCAAAACCACCCAGAAATGTCCAATTTACCTCGAATCATTTATTTAGTGGCAGAAAATCCTTGAAAAATTACCAGAAATTCTTATGTTCTTTGAAATTTCATTCTTAACTCTAAAATTCTACTTTCGTCTTGGGACTTTTGTTGACATAAAAAGCTGTTAAATCGCTGCAGTCGGAAAAGCCTGTTTTGTTCACAACAGTACTTTAGTATTGTACTTGAGCGTGAAGTTGAGAGATAAGACACAATCGCACGCTGCCAATAAATATACCGTTGGGAAAGGTATCCATTGTCTGGAAAGCATGTTTCATTTTGATATCTCAAAATATCTTGTAAGAAAGACTCATCACAACTAAATCGTAGTAATATAATCGTGAAGGCTCTGCCACGACCAAAATGTCACCATTTGTATTTATGGTCGTGTGATAATCGTACGAAAGGAAATTCTCACGCCTCACGATTGTGCGATAGTCGTACGACAGTTAAGATTTCATATGGAATCCAGGCTTTTAAAGCCGCAAGTCATTTAATAAACCCCTGAGAGTTGCACGCAAAAGATTCAATGTACGTGTAGTGAAAAGAACATAATAGATGGCCGCCATCAAAATCAAAACTTTTTTGAGCCGAGAGAAAATCGAACTTTTAACCAACTTATAGGTTTCAAAACGCTTAGCAAAATCTTTAAACAGTGTCCGGCCAGAAACGGGATCGATTAAAGAAAGACGCGCATCTCTGGGTGGCCCAGGGAAAAAGCCTTTCTTGTGTAATCGAACAACGGGCCATAACAATGGGCCAACCTGATTTGCATAACTGCATATTAGTAATATAGGATTTGAGGAACTTTGGTTGAAAAAATATTAACACCAAACGAATTTTAAAATAATTCTGAAGCAAGTTTTAGTGATTGAGACGTCTCCTTGTCCTCCGAAAAGCATTTCCACCACGAAAACAACAGAAATGAAAAATTCTTACGGAAAACGATTCTCTCCTCTCCTGTCTCCCACAATCTACAACACGAAACAGGACGCCTTACCGACAGAGCTATTTCCGCATGTTTCAGATTTCGATAATCCCTTCGAATGAGAAACGAAAGGGCGATGGCTTGCCTACTCCATGGGCGGCCGAATCCTGGGGAAATTGCGTCTCGGAAGCTCGCACAACCATCTCAAAAATCCGTACAAAATTTTCGCTAATCGTTTCACCGTTTTAGTACCCCTATATGCAGAAGTTTACTCCTTCATAGCTGGTTAC
The DNA here is from genome assembly GCA_014526335.1 of Chrysaora quinquecirrha. Classification (NCBI taxonomy): domain Eukaryota; kingdom Metazoa; phylum Cnidaria; class Scyphozoa; order Semaeostomeae; family Pelagiidae; genus Chrysaora; species Chrysaora quinquecirrha. The sequence goes on along the minus strand of JACTAT010000043.1, from coordinate 88,094 downwards.
TGTTTTATCTTATGTGATTGAAAATCAAATGATCAATAATGCTTATTTTCAAACGAAAGAAATCTTTTACTCCTACAAGTGTGTCTTCACGCATAAATGCATTTTTTTTTTTTACAGAAATAACCTCAAGTTGTAGTAGCCAGACAATAGTTGGCTCCAACACAATGACGTTGCGACTTGAAGCGTTTTCAAAAGACGCTCTCTTCTCCGAGGTGTGTACGAGTTCATATTTGTACGTCAAAATAATAAAGTAAATAAACGGATCTGAGGTTTTTCATTTTAAAAATAGCCTATTCGATTGCTTTAAGTTTTAATGCTAGTTTGTCACGCCAATGGTTTTTCCTCATGCACCAAAGAAGCAGTTTATTTTTCATTACTAAGAGACAATACTTTATTTTTAGACTGCGCAAGCCCTTGGCGTTCGCCACTTTTATATCAGTAGATTTACTTTGACGCAACAAGTCATTAATTCTTTTTTTTTATGTTTGTCAACAAATTATTATTGAATTCTTTCAAAATCTCTGTACTTGAGATGTTTAACTTCTTGTCTTTACTTTGTTCTTTTAGAGGGTACTTGGCATTCGTTTCCTATATCCAGTATTCACAATTCCTGTTGTTGAGTATTGCACCTCATGTTTCACCTCGGAGGATGTTATTATTAAAAGTAGGTAATTAAAGTTCTTTGTTGGCAATAGGAAACCAATAAATGCCTAGAAATAAATAATTTGAGCATGTCCCTTTCGGAACTGTTAAGCCTGTTTTCTTACATTATTAATTACCTGCGTTCCGTTTTCGTTGGACCAGCCTAGTCGAATGAGCACAGTTCAACACTGCCAACTTTTTGAGAAAGTGAAAGGGAACTTCCTAAACAGTTTTAGCTTTTCATAGGTAGCTGACAGCGTCAGAAGGAAACAAAAACACTGGCAAGGGGGTCAAGATGGGGTTTAATGTTTAGTGTTATTGAACAAATTTCTGAACTGTTAAGAAGAAACAAAAAAGTTAGAGTTGTATAGAGATTTAAGAGTTAACAAATGAATTTCATAATTTTCTTCTTCATTATCATCATCATCGTCATCATTAACGTCATCTTTATATTCAGCATCATCATCACCAAGACCACAACCATCAGCATTATCATCATCTTTATAATTTTCATCATCATCATTGTCATCGATGAATCAAGCAATTCTTGTCACCATTATCATGATGATCCTAACCATGCTCATGATTACTAGCATCATCATCAACATCATCAATATCTTCATCAATATGAAAGTAATTAACACCACTATAATTGCAGTTCTGAACATCATCATACCCTTAGGAGCTCAAAGTTTGCCCCCAACTTCTTCTCCCTGAATATAGACGGGACGGGATAATTCTCCATCGGTAACTTGATGACGTGAAGCAACGGTAAAGCATTGGTGGGCGCTTTTTAAAAGGAAAAAATGTGGCAGGATATTGTAAACCAAGTCATTTTCCCCTAATAAATGATGGGTTTTCGGTGCCGTTGCATGACTACCTGCGGCACAAATATTTTGACTGTTTGTCGCTGTAGCTGTTTGCCTGTTTGTAGCTGTTTTTCCGTAAAAGTTTTTTGAAGTTAATTGTTTTTTTAAGTTGATTCTGGGCCCTCTGGCAAGAGGGCTAACAAACCAAGTAGACAAAATCACTCACTCCTGCGATAGCTTAGGTGACCATTCTTGAATACACTAGAAGATCTAGCAGGAATTTCAAGATCAGTTTAAATGATTTGGTTCTTGCAATTGTATCTTAAACGACAGAACCTTCTTTTTCTGTGTCTTTTGATTTTCGTTCGCTGAAGTTAAGCTCGTTTTATCTTTTATTCAAGCAAAACTCTTTTTTGAAACAATGGATAAGCGGCTGGTATTCAGGGATCAAAAGATTCTCCCAAAACATCTGAGCAATGAAGAAATAAAGTCTTATGAAAATGGTATGAAGCTTAAATAGAAGGGCATACTCTCTGTCCATAAAATTGTGAAATAAATTTTTAATTGGTAAATTAAGTTTTAATGGAGAAGATTCCAAGGATCAAACCTCAGGAAAAGGAATTTCCAAATCTTTAATAAATTAAACCAAACCTTCGACAAATTCCTTAAACCCTTTCCGTCTTTGTGGGTCCACTCGATCACAATTCAGCTAAAGACAGCCGAAAAGCGAAAGTTGTCAGATTTTCATGAAAATTACTACAATGTGTAATTTTGACACGTAGAATTCGAATCTCATGAAATTTTTAGCGAATGTTCTTCGATTCTAGGGGGTTTAGGGGGTTGGAATTTCGGGTTTCTAACGGCAACATCGATGAAAAAGTTGTCAGATTCTCATGAAAATAGGTGCGCTGGATAATTTTGTCACGTAGAATTGGAATCTGATGAAATTTTAGCCAAATTTTCAAGAAAACAAATGGCTGGGATGAGATTCTGCACTAGCCTGGGAATGAACTGAGAAACCACCGTAGAATGCTATCTGTTACACTGATGTCAACAAGAAAAGGTCACCATAAGCTGATTAGGATCTCCGCCGACGAAACATAAAGTAAGAGATGCCGCATGAGGTGCAAAATATGCAACAAAAAAATATCCTTCAAGGGGGACCAATGCTCCAGCCCTGGCGATCCTCTTGTCCCCTCTGAACCAAAGGCTACTGGACGAAAATGCCGGAATGAGTACCATGTTAAGCGAGAATATGACCTACCAAGCAGCCAGTCTCAAGATCAAGATGATTTCTAGTTCCTCAAAGCAGTTCTACTCTGCAACAAAGTCAAAAAGAAGATAAAACAAAAAACAGCTTTTTTCAAAGCTATCATTTTAATTATGAAGATCTCACTTCCTACAAATTGGTCTATATTTGTCTTTTCTACAAATATCCCCAGGTATCAAAAGAGGAATTCTATGTTTCGTTTTTTCAGAAATCGCCTTCCTGGAAGCCCTGAGATTAATCCAATTTTTCAAAAATTTCATTTAATTCGAATTCTACGTGTAAAAATTACCCAGTGTACCAATTTTCATGAAAATCTGACAAGTTTCGTTTTTAATCGTTGTTGTCCGTAGAAACCCCAATTTCGAACCCCCTTAAAGCCCCCAAAATCAAGAAATGTCTCAACAATTTCATCATGTTCGAATTCTACGTGTCAAAATTACATAGTGTACCAATTTTAATGAAAATCTGACGACATTCGTTTTTTGTCTTTTTTCACCTGAATGGAGCCACAAAGACGGAAAGAGCAGTTTTGACGTGCAATTCGAGCAATTTTCACTAGCAATTCGTCCCTATTCCTGAAATAGTTAACTGAGTGAAACACTGATGGACCGGAAATCTAGTGAAATAAAATATTGTACTGATGAAAAATTGTCCGAAACGTTTTTCTCCTAATCTTGATATAAGTGTACACTAATAAGTTGCGTTCAATGCATTTTGTGTCACAAGCAAAGGAATTTGGTCATCTGTTGAAATACTCTAATGTAAAATCATGTTCTCGTAATGATAATGTTAATAATAATGTTTATAAAGTTCTCTGTACTATTATGTAAAATCATGCGTGAGAGGCAATGGTAATCTCCCAGAACTTTTTTATTGCACACGTGGTGTTCGACAGGGTTCCTATGCATTTTGCACTTTTCTTTAACGATTCAGATGGCTATAATAATGAAGCTTCTACTGGTGTTTCTTTGGCTGATGTGAAAATCAATACTTTGCTGTATGCAGATGACCTTATCTTTCTCTCTGGTACTGCAGATGGTCTTCAGGCTCAACTTGATGAGCTGAATTGCTTTACGAACAACTGTTAAATGACTGTGAATGTGTGTAAAACAAGAATTGTGTTCTTTAAGAATAAGAATCGTAAACCTCCTACATATGAGTGGAAGACAGGTGGTGAAGGTGTGGAAATTTACGATTCCTATAAGTATCTTTGGGTCACATTCAAATCTAATCGCTCCTTTAATAACAACACCGTTATACTGTAGTGAAGGAATAGGCAAAAAATTCGTATTCTGTTCTTATCTCAAAATGTATAGATTGCGACGGTTTTAGCCCGAGACACTTCTCATTCTTATTTGATAGGTCGATAACTCCTATATTAATTTACGCTAATTTAGTATGTGGGCAAAGAAATGGCGGAATTGGAAAACTACATCTTCATGCGTGTAAATATATACTGGTTGTTAAATCTTTAACTTGTTTCGGTGCAGTATGCGCAGAGTTAGGAAGGGTTTCTATGTTAAATATGAGACAGGTAGAAACTATGATTAAATAATCTAAATTCTCAGCGTTACGCAAATAAAGCTCTTCTCATGTCAATAAAGGACCATGAATCGGGCATTGAAACCTGGGTTTGACGTGCGAAACATCGTGTATCATTTTATTATATTCATGATTCCAATAATGTTTCCACGATTAAATCGAAAGTGGAGATCAGTTTGTATCGGATATAATGATATAATGATATAATGATAAAACTTGATATCATTATATCATTCTATCGGATATAATGATAATACTTGAAAGTCATGTTAGCAATGAGAGAAAACTTTGTACTTATGGGTTATGTAAATCGACTTTTGCATTGAAAAACTATCTAGATTTTGTCTCTGATTTAGAAAATAGAAGCTGTCCTATCGAAGCTTAAACTTAGTTCACACAGTTTACACATAGAGACAGGAGGATACTGAAAAACCCCTGTCCTAAAAGAAGAGAGAGTATGTTTCTTTTGTTTATCTAAATCCGACTCTTAGTTGAAAACGAATTTCATTTCCTAATGACGTGCCCCCTTTTTCTGAAGAAAGAAATAAATTAATTTTTCTTTCTTGAACAAAAATATGCCAACATAAATTCCCTAAATGACAAAGGGCTCTTACTGTAAATACCGTTCAAATTATGATATCAGCATGAAACTCGGTATTCCAACACAGTTTCATGCGCTAAAAACTATAGGATGGAGACCCCAACTCGAAAATGCCCCAAAATGCTATTTCTAGCATGGGATACTTGGTTCCAGCCCGTTATGAAAGCCACTTACTGTAAACACCGTTCAAATTATGATATCAGCATAAAAATCGAACACATGCTCTGAAAAAGATAGGATGTAGACCCAAAAAGAATCCCATTTGTGGTATTTTTAGAATGCGGTACTTTGACAGAATCCCCTAACGGTGATATTATTGTAACTTTATTGCAATCAGTGATACTGTAATGAAACTTGGTCTACATAGGCAGTTTGATGCGCTGAAAAATATAAGATGCAGACCACAAACACAAAATGCCCCTTTGTGCTATTTTTAGACTGCTTTTATTGGTATCAGTCCTCTACAAAAGCTATAATAGTAATTCTTATTTGAATTGTAATACATGCATCAAACTTGGTGAAAAGGGGTAGTTTGACAAGCTTAAAAAAGATAGGATATGGACAACAATTGAAAAATGCCCCTTTGTGCTATTTTGAGAATGGGGTCATTGGTATCGAATCGACGCGTACAGCATAACAGTAGTTTTGTTATAAACTGTAATACAGGCACAAAACTTGGCGAAAAGAGGTGGTTCGACACGCCAATCAAGATAGTATATGGACCGAAATTGAAAAATACCCGTTCATTGTGCTATTTTTAGCCTGTGGCCATTTGGTAACAGACCTGTAATACAGGCATCAAACTTTGCAAAAAGGGGCCGTTTCATAAGGTAAAGAAACCATACCAAAGAAACCGGGAGCAAGTGCGTGAAGTTTCATATAATCATTTTCGAACCACACATTCAAATCTTCCCTCAGGGTCATCACACGACGCGTGCGACGTGAAATAGGTACACCCTTAAATCGATGACAACGGGCCTTTTCAAGTCAGCCAAGATCTGTACCTCTCAAACGGCAGTGATAACAACATCACGTTACATTCGACATGGTAACAACATCAGCGAATCGATAGGGTTTCCATCACGCGTAGTGAAGGCAAGGCTGGTTACAATTGCTAGACTACAACAGTTTATCCAGTTAACACACCCTATGGCCTTTGGAAGACCACGACGGCGTTAAAATCGGTGGTGTTAACATCATGAACATCACATAAGCTGGTGACAAAGACGCTACAGAAGCTAGTAGATTGTTACGTAAAGGAGAATGATGATGCTTTAGAGGCACCAGTGGCACTTAACACAGAGAGAAACAAGACGATGGTCCTAACAAAGCTTAAAGGCATTCCCAAGTGCAAGATCGATATAAACGGCGTGCGGAAAAGCAGGTCAAACTATTCAAATGCTTGGATCTTTCGTTAGGGAGGACCGGAAACCAGGAGAAGAAATAAAGGCCAAAATTGCGCAAGCAAGGCAAGGGTTCAACATCACGGTCATGCAACAACGAAACCCGTTTCCAACCGTCAAAAAGCGACAGGTCAAGTTGCTCGAAAACATCACCAGTAAAGAAAGCTCGAAAATCTGACATTGTCTTGGAAGACTGCCAACAGACGTTCATCAACGAAGAAAAGGACGAACGTCTACACCAGATTAAGTCACAGACTGATCAATCGTAGCAAATACTTTCCCATGCGTGCTATGATGGAAGGAGTCGTCGATGTCTTTCAACAGGGTACTTGAAGAAGAAGACGATCCGAAACTAAGAACCAGTCAGTCTTGGGTTACTTTGCCTCGCTTAACTGCTATAAAAATTACAATTTGAAAGAAATCTTACATGCTCAAAACGCTAACCACTGGCCATTTAATAAATCGCACTTCGTCTCATCCTTCTAAGATCTAATTCACTATACTTATTTTCGTGTTATGCTGGATGTTATCAATATTAATGTTATACTAACAGTGTCTAAAATGCCTGTATTTCAATGCCTGCCGGAAGCCGAACTCTCCCTTTTCACAATGTTTGGTACCTGCACTACACTTTATAACAAAACTACCGTAAAGGTTATGTAGAGGTCTCGTAAAAAATCACCCCAGTCTAAAAATTGTACAAATGGGCATTTATCAATGGATGTGCCATTTTCTATCTTTCTCAGCGTGTCAAATATGCCTGTTCACCAGTTTGATACATGTATCACAATTCATATTAGAACTACTGTTATAGCTTTCTTAGAGGTCTGGTACCAATTACCCCAGGCCTGGGTCAAAGTACCCCATTCTAGAAATAGCCCAAAGAGGCATTTTTGTTTGGGCTCTGCATCCTATCATTTTCAGCGCATCAAACTGTGTCAGAATACCGAGTTTCATGCTGATATCGTAATTTGAACGATATTTACAGTAAGAGCTACATCAAGGTTTATGCAAAAATGGCAAGACCATTGTTCAGTCTTTTAGAAGTAAAACAGCGTGAAGGAACAGATAAAGCGAATAAAGTAGAATCTGGCCAACTTCCATCATCAACTTTGATTTCATAGAATAAAGCACATCAAGGGACATTTGAGACTTAAGATGATGCCATCACGAGTGCTCCTGTGTTAGCCTACCCTGATTTCGAGAAGGCTTTTATTGTGCACACAGACGCGTACTACCCCGTACCACCCAGAGACGTATAGACAGTGTGAACGAATGAATCAAACCATCCTTTCTATGTTACGGACGCTTGAAGAATCTCATAAAACGCGATGGAGAGACAACTTTAATCATCTTGTTCATGCATATAACTTCACGAGAAACTCGTCAACTGGTTTCTCTCCATATTACCTCCTTTTTGGAAGAGAACCAAGACTGCCCATCGATCTCTTTCTTCAGACGAAATTACAGCCAGATAACATAAGCCACAGTGAATACTTAAGGAATATGCAAGTGACTATGAAAGAAGCATACCAGATTGCAAGCAGCAAATCAGATCAAAGAAAGGCCAGTGACCGAATCAGACGCAACAGTAATGCAACACATAGGTTTGAAATTGGAGATAGAGTACTTATGCAAAACGTGGGAGAGAAGGGAGGTCCTGGAAAATTAAGGTCATTTTGGGAGCAAGAGGTTTATACAGTTATAGACTGCAAAGGTGACTCAGGCGTTTTGTAATCGGTAAGCCCTGAAAATAACGAGAAAGGGAGAGTTAGACTTATTTCGTAGGACTATTTTATTGCCATGTGAACATTTGAGCTCAGAGAATACAGAGATCGGTAACATACAGAAGAATGACAAAAGGATAGAGAAAGGACAGGCAAAGAAAGAGAAAACAAAGAAAACAGGACAAAGTAAGAACCCAAGTGCTAGCGCTAGAAATACAGAGGAGGATTTACGTGATGACGCTGATGATTTTGAAGGGTTGTCCAAAAATTTTTAACGAATTAGGAAATTCAAGTGAAAAGACGGATCAAGCTATAGAGCAACAAACAGAAAATGATTCAATTCTAGAGAGTTTGGAGCCGGAAACTGTGTCTGAGAACAGTGATAATTTAACTGAGAACAGTGATGCGAACATTAAAGTTCAAAATTTACGGCCTCAGAGAGAGAGAGAGAACTCCGCCGCAAGTTTTGAATTATTACGGAGCTGGACAATCTTTTGATCTATGCACAGGTGATGTTTCAAGTATTAATGTTACAAATCAGCAGTCACCCAGGCAGAGAATAGGTTATCAGAATTATCCAAACACTCACACAAGACCTACTCCAGCACCGATCTTTATGAATCCGAATCAAGCGTATTTTGGTCCAAATCCAGTGAGCTTTAACTTTAGAGTACTGTTTATGTACCCAGTACTTCGATTTTTGAGGAGTGTTCATCTTTGAGGAGTGTCACACGAAAAGAGCTTTTAAGTGTGCCCGATTGTTTATGGTTACCTCGCAGTGTAATATCTGGGATTCTATAATTTGAATGTAATTTTATTTCCCTTAAAAGGTAGAAAGTGCGGTCACTACAGGTTTCTACTTCCCTGGATGCGGAAGTTATGCCAGCTATCACACACGCATGTCCCGAAGTGGGATTCCAGCGATCAGTGTCCAAGGAGTTTGACAGAAACACAAATTGTCGGGTTTTCTACTATTTTCTTTCAACCAAATTAACTCCAAACTCCACATTAAAAACACTAAAACATAGAACCACCCATTTTCAGCTCTACGCACGTTTTTCCACCCCACGCCTATGGTTCCCAGTTCTTTTACAACAATACAATATAACACAACAACAACTACGCATTACGTACCGTCTCCACACTCCCCCCTCCTAAAAGACACTCCCTCCTAAAATCTAAACTACAAGTGTAATACCAGCAAAGCAATTTAAAGAAACGAAAGCAACAAACATTAACAAACAAACTATATACAAAATAATCGAAAGATAGTTGATAAGGTCCATGTCCTGATAATTGAATACTTCGAAAGTCCATTACCACAACTCCATAGCGATCAGGGGCTCGACGAACCCTAGTTCCTCGTCGTAACATTGGATCTCTTGGATGTATTTCTTCTTAAGCGTCAACTACAAACTGTATTTCAGGTCCTTCAGGTAATGCATCTAATTGATCAAAGCCAGGTTCTAAATTAGTAGGAACCATCATCTCAAATGTCTCTTCGTCAGAATCGCTCTCTTCTGATAGGCCAAAATCGCCTACATCATCCCTCATAATATCATTTTTTGCCTCTAGCGACATTTGAAAAGGCTTCAGTCTATTAAAATGAACATGCTTCTCCTTGTTTTTCCCAATAATCGAATCAAATAGTTTGAACCGTCTGCCTTTATGACTTCATAAGGTCCTGTATATTTCTCAGGGAGTCCTCTAGATGTATTATCGCGTAACATCACATGATCTCCTAAACGATTACAGTTACTTCTAGCAGAGTTAAATTTCTCATCATAACTTTCTTTCTGTTTCTGCTGTGTTGCTTGGAGCTTATCGACTACAACTGTTCGAAGATTATCTTGTCTTCTTTGAAGATCAGCAAGGTATTTCGTCGCACCTTGTACTGGTTTTGGTTCTATTTCGAAATCTTCCACATTTACAGGCAATCTTGCTCCTCGTCCATAAAGCATTTCGAAAGGGGTCACTCCAGTTGAAGACTGTTTTGTAACTCTATAAGCTAATATGCAATCGGAAGCTGTTCATCCCAATTATCTCTCTCTGTATTTACTCGCATTCGAAGCAAGGATTTCAATGTGCCATTGAACCTTTCACACAAGCCATCGGTTTGCGGGTGATACGGAGTTGTACGACGTTTCTCAATATTAAACAGTTTACACATACGGTGAACAAATGTGACTGAAAATTTGTCCCTTGATCGGACAACAAGACTGCTGGCATACCATGCTTGCTAAATATATGTTCTAAAGCACGAACTACAGTCTCTGCTTCTTGGTTTTCAAGAGCAACAGCCTCAGCGTATTTCGTGTAATAGTCAATCACTGTCAAAATATAACGATTACGAAAGCGAGTTGTTTCAATGGGCCAATAATATCAACTCCGACCATATAAAATGGTATAGGTATTATCTCAATCGGCTTTAATGGCCACCTCGGTCTTGGTATAGTCTTATTTCTGGCACAAGTCTCACTTACAAAATTGTTCTACTGCTATATAAAATCCTGGCCAATAAAATCTTCGCTGTAGCATATCAAATGTTTTTGCTATGCCAAGGTGACCAACTTGAATGTGTACTTCTTCTAAAATCTTATCTCAGGTTGATTTAGGCATAACAATCTGATATTTCTCTGTCTCAGTTTCATCCCTCCATTTACGACAAAGCAACCCATTACGAACTGATAAGACAGCAAATACACTGTAAAAAGTTCTTAATTCATCATCTCCATTCACAGGCTTTTCATCAGGCTTGCAGCCATCAGTAATCCAGCTCTTAACAACAGATATATCAACTCCTGCAGGCTAATCAACTCAGACGTAGGTCACGTTGATACTTTAGCAGCCAGCGCTGGAGCACGTGAAAGGCTTGTGAACAACATCATAATCAAATTCTTCAAGGTTTAAAAGCCATCGTGCAAGTTTACCACTTGGCGATTTGATATTTCTTAACCACTGGAGAGCACGATGATCAGAATAAACAATTACTTTCTTTCCGTAAACATATGCTGCAAAATACTCAAGTGCCCATACAATAGCATAAGCTTCCATTTCAGTAGTTGTCCAATTACGCTCAGATCCATGAAACGCTCTGGACGCATAGGCTACAACAGTTTCATTGCCATCATCTTGTTTCTGAGCCAGTATACCACCAACTCCCACATTGCTTGCATCGGTGTAAACAATAAAATCTTTATCGAAGTTGGGAAAACCCATTATAGGAGCTTCAAGAAAACAACTTTTCAGTTTTTCAAAAGCCTCTTGGCAGTTTTTATTCCACTGAAAAGAACTTGACTTCTGAAGTAACTTGTGCAGAGGTTCTGCTACTTCACTAAAACCAACAATAAAACGTGGATAATAACCCATCATTCCAAGAAATCTTCTCAAACTAGTTGTATCTTCAGGCACAGGAAAGTTTTTGATTGCTGCAACTTGGATTTGGAGCAATGCCTTTCTCAGACAAAATAAAACCAAGATATTTGACTTCAAATTTAGCAAATGCACACTTCTTCAAGTTTAGTTTTAAGCCTGCATTTTGAATAGCTGTAAAGACTTCTTTAAGATTGCATAAATGCTCATCAAAAGTAGGGCTCATAATCAATACATCATCCAGATAAACCATGCACTTATTACCAAGTAGGCCAGCTAGAACATTCGACATGAGCCGTTGAAAAGTAGGCACTGCATTTGACAAACCAAATGGTAACCTGGTAAACTCAAGATGTCCTCCTCCAGGTATCACAAAAGCGGTCTTCTGTTGACTTGACTTCTCCGTGGGAACTTGCCAGTAACCACTCTTCAAATCCAAAGTAGTAAAATACTTATTTCCAGACAGAGCAGGGCATCTTTTAACGTTGTAATTACTGGGCCATTGGCCCAGTGGGCCCTTTTCCTGGCCCAGTAGTAGAGCAAAATTTTTGGCTTTTGGCCCACTAGTGTTGGCCTTTTCCACAACAAAACTGTTATAATAGTTAGAGTTCACCATTTGTTCTGAATTCAAAATCATATCAAATACTAGTATGAAAACCACATGCATGTTATTAGTCACCAAGCCGATCGTTTCAGATCAAAAGTCCTAGAGAAACTCCAGTCAATATCTAAATTTGCATCAATGGCACTAAAGAAGCCAATTCAAGCAATGCTATTTACTCAAGCATTCAATTTTTGACACAAGACCAACGACCTACTTTGAAAAAAGGTCGGAAAACCATGAACCGCTTCGTAGTCGGTAAGATGGTGCATGTTTCAATACGTTGGTGAAATAAAATGATTTTGTAGTTATATATAGCATATTTTTTCAGTCAACCAGAACGACTCTGGACGCAAACAATTCCAAATATTTCCGGGGGAGCATGCCCCCGTATCCCCCTTTGAAAGAATGCCTTTGGCACACATGTCTCATCTCATGTTTACTTCAATGACGGAAAACTACTTCTCCCCCGGTAAATCGGTGTGCAGCAGGCCACTGAAGTTACAAAAGTTCTTGAGAAAGCATGACCCGCTTCATTTCCTCCTTGATAAATAGTCTAATGCTTGGAGGTTTCAGGGCTGTTCAGATTAAACTTTTTCCTAAGGAATCGGGCCCTCCCGATGGTTTGGCCCACTAGTCAAAATTCCTTAAAAGATGCCCTGAGACAGAGTATCAATTATATCATGTATTTGAGGTATCGGATAGGCATCCTTTACCGTGATATCCTTGAGCTTACGAAAGTCAATGCAGAATCTCCACGAACCATCAGACTTTTTCACCAAAACAATAGGACTTGACCATGGTGAATTACTAGGTTGTATGATATTATTTTCCAGCATTTCATCTACTTGCTTGTTGACAACATCACGCAATGCATAAGGCCGTCGGCGAGGCAAGTGCTTTATTGGAGGGAATCACCAGTTTCAATACGATGTTCTATCTCACTGGTCAGTCCAATATCTGATAAGCTGGTAGCAAAAATGCTTTTGTTTTCACTCAAGAATGTAAACATTTTCTGCTTCTCCTCTTCATTAAGATGACTCAGCTAAGAACTTAGCTCTTCAACTTTCACATGAAAGTCATCAATTTTATCATCAGACAGTTTCTCAAAATCAGTGTCAACAGTTTCAATGCATCCAATTGTAGTACCTTTATATAATTTAATCTTCTCATTTCCGGGATTGAAAATCTGTACAGAGACCCTTTGTCCACTTGGCCTAACAATGACTCTAGCAACAATGACACCTTTTTCCATCAAAGACACATTTGGTTCCAAAATACTGTCAGCCACTGCAGGCGCTTTAAGGGTTGCAGGACTCACAACTTCATGCCTGCCAGGTATTTCAACATCCTCAGTCAATGAAACAGCTCGAGGATATAACAAACTTGAATCTTGAATAAACAAGGGACAAACTGTACCATCATCAAAATGCAATTCTTTCCTTCCAACTAACTTTATTATCATCCATCCATTCAAGACCAAGCAAAATTTCATGGGCCAACTCCTCTACTATAAAGAATTCAAAGTGTTTTCTTCCAATCATCAAATCCAATTCAATTCTTCCAAGTATTCCTAGGGGTTCATTATTTGCAGCCTCAGCAACTATATCAGCAGCCAACAAATCTTTGGAAACCTTTAATTCATTCCATTTACTTTTGCTCATAAGGGAGATAGAGGCACCAGAATTCAATTTCATTTCATTTCATTTCATTTTCATTTCATTTAAAAAAAAAAGGTTTACTAATACAGTGAAGATAAATAGTATAAAAGCATATAAGAAGAAGGTAGTCCTTCAACCCGCAGGCTGATTTTCAAGGGGCCCTCCTAACTAAAAACGATTAAAATGGTAAAATATATCCTAATATTTTTTATTTGAACATTTGCCTCAATGATTTAGGCGACTACTTTTTTAAATGCTTTAAGGGAGGGTGCCGTTTTACACTCAGCTGAGAGAGAGTTCCATTGCTTTGCACCTCTAAATGAGAAACACCTCTGCCCATTTGAGGAACTCCTCTTTGGGAGTCTCAAATCGGTAGAGGTATTTCTCAGGTTGAAAGAAGTGCAAGCTGAGTTTTTTGTAAATAGATCACACAAGTACTGAGGAGCCTGTCCATTAATAGACTTGTAGACCATAATTTGCAGCTCTTCATTGATGAGAGTCTCAATGGTCTTCCAGCCCAGCTGGCTAACTAATGTTAGTCCTGGAGAATAATAGCTGCTGTTCGTTACGATTCTCGCAGCTCTGTTTTGAAGCTTTTGCAGCTTGGTTATTTGCGTAGAGCCGCAGCAACCCCAGACAGAACAACAGTACCTGAAATGAGGCTCAACAATACTTGTGTACAACGCTTTTAAAGTTTTGAAAGGGATGAACGGTCTGGCATACTTTAGAAATCCAATGGCTCTGGAAACCTTTGCAGCAACAGCTCTGGTATGGTCGCTCCAGTCGAGATGTCTGTCAACCTCAACGCCAAGGTATTTGACCGATTGGACTACATCTAAAGGTTTATTTTTTTATTTTAAGAGACAGTTCATCGCCATTGTTTACTAAGGCTTGAAAGCGAGGTCTAGTACACATGAGCATTGACTGTGTTTTAATGACATTCAGTGAAAGTTTGTTACCCTTTAACCAATTGTCAAGGCTTTCAAGGTCGTCATTTAATGCCTCGTTCAGCTGAGTGATGTTTTTAGATTGGATATACAGGCTAGTATCATCTGCATACATGGAAACAGTCGAATTCTGGACACCAAATGGCAGGTCATTAATATAAACTAGAAAGAGTAGGGGACCGAGGCAGGAGCCTTGTGGGACCCCGATATCAATTTTGCCAATGCTTGAATCTACGCCTCCGACTCTGCAAATACACATAACACTCTCTTTGCTTCAATGGCTGCCTCTATAACCAAGGTTTTCCTCTTCCCCGCATCTGACACACTTGACAGTTTACTACTGCTGTCCTTATTTTTGGGCCTTTCTGTTTCACCAGCAGCAATTTCTAACCAATTCGCTTGGCAGAATTTAGCAACGTGACTAGCTTTTCCGCAAAGAAAACATTTCCTCTCTGCTGTAACAACACTTCTATTTGCTTGGTTTGACTGAGCAAAATCTCTCTTGTTTGGACAATTTGACCTAATGTGTCCTGGTTTATGGCACTAAAAGCAAGTAACCTTCGGTTCATTATTAACCCTTCTGTTAGGGCAATTTCTTGCAATGTGTCCCAATTGTCCACAGTGGAAACAATCTCTACTGCTATTGCTCACCATACTACTGCTCACCATACTAGGCCTCTGATTGTCTTGTTTGATCTTCTCTAATGTCGCTCTTGCTGCCTCAAATCTCCTGGCAATAATACTGCCTCATCCATATTGTTTGGGGGCTCTTGCAAAAGCTTAGTCTGTGATCCCCTATCCTTTAGGCCCATAATAAACTGGTCTACAAGTCGGTTACTAAATTCTTCAGTTCCAAATGAACATTTCGCTCCCAGCTCCCTCAACGGCGTTGAGAATGAGTCCACATTTTCTTCAGGCAACTGAGCCCTTCTGCTGAAATTGTACCTACGCTCAGTTGTCGTTTGATTTTTATCAAGCTTTTTTGCGATCTTTTGCCCCCACAGTTTGAAATCATCAGTTCCTTCCACATAGGGAACTTGCTCTACCAGGCGGAAAGCGTCGTCTGACAAGTTAAACAACAATGCAAAACGTTTCTTCCGATCATCTTTCAAATAAGTTGCTTCGAAATACAAAGATATTCTGCGTAAAAACAAGTCAAAGTCCTCACCAATTCGATATTTTTCAGGCCTCCTGATAATACTGTGCAAGCTTTTATTTCTATCCTCTGTTCTTTCTTCTTCTTCAGCCACGTTTGCTGCGCCCTCTTCTTGTTCTTCGCCTCCTGCTGCGAGCATTTTCAAATTCCTTTCTGTCTCGGCCTATTTCAAATTTATAAACATCAACCAGGCTGTTGTTTATCTCGGTAGGACCTCCAAGAAGATGTCCCGAAGTGGGATTCCAGCGATCAGTGTCCAAGGAGTTAGACAGAAACACAAATTCTTGGGTTTTCTACTATTTTCTTTCAACCAAATTAACTCCAAACTCCACATTAAAAACACTACAACATCGAATCACCCATGTTCAACTCTACGCACGTTTTTCCACCCCACGCCTATGGTTCCCAGTCCTTTTACAACAATACAATATAACACAACAACAACTACGCATTACGTAACGTCTCCACACGCACAACAACAAACAGCGAGGACAGCCAGGAGAAATTTTTTTCAAAGCGAAAATTCGATAATGATCTATTAAATGTGTTTAATCACTTCAAAAGGATATTCCTCTGAGTAAGCTTTGAATATTTAAAACTACAAGGAATCTCGGGGCAGGTTTAGTGGACAGGGCTTAGCGATTTAGAAACAAACGCGCCATTTCGCCTGGACATCTTACGACGATAACCAATGCTATGAGGCCTGTGGTGAAATTCTTCGAAACGTCGTGTTACGAAGGTTAGGGACGGGAGGCTCCAATAATCGTAGAAGAGAGGGGAGAGAAGGAAAACAAGGAAGCGATGGCACGCCTACGCCTGAGTCTGCAACGAAGAAAGCAGTTCGACTAGGGCAGTTTTGCACGGCAACCGAGGAAAAACGGCAAAAACGCGCGTAGCTGTGATACCTGTATAAGTATACTTGGGTGCTTTTTAAAATGCGTGTGCTTACTAACCTTTGATACTTTCTAAAATTCGGCTATGTTATGTTTCTGTGTTTTAATTACTTTCGCATTTAAATGTTCATTCATTCATTTGGTATTTACTTTCGTTTCTGTAAATTGTCGTGATTTGTGTGCAGTTCTCGTGTTCGTGTTAGTAACTTCCATTGTTAATTTGAAGTCCACTGAAATAAAGTCTGCTCATTGGTGATCATGGTCACGCCCCCCGCCAGTCACATGTTGAAAAACCAGTACGATCATTCCTGTGACTGTACAAACATACATCCGGTTTGAGCTTTGCTGCGCAGCACAAATCAATTACAAGTAAACTTGACTAGCAAAAATTCAACCAATGTGAGAAATAAAAAAATGCTGCTAGTATAGGTTTTTCTTTCCAATAATTTTTCATTCGAACAACTATCCCAAATATTTCTATTGATTAAAATATTATAGACTTTAATATACAGTGACACATAATTTGACAAGTACGACATTATAAAATCATACTCTGAGTTCGTACAAAACAAGTGTCTTATTGTGTGATATTACTGAAGAATGTTTCATATCGAGGCCCTATGCCGATAATTATTCAAAATTGTTGTATTACTCAACTTACCCAACTTACCCCGGTAGACTAAGCCTTTTCGTTCACAACAGCATACTTGTATCAAGCTTGAGCTTGCTTAGATAAGACGCGATCGCAAGCTTTGTCAATAATAATACCTTTGGTAAATAAATATATCTAAAAATATAAAAATTACCGTTGAAACCAAAGGTTTTCCGCGCTATTTATTATCCATGTGATCGAGTTCCGCATTTTGTCTCCACGAGATTGGGCGTGAAATCTCAAAATGCAAAAATCGCGGAACTACTTCTGGTGTGTTTTTAAAACCGTTATTTTGATAAAAAAAACGTTTAATTACTGTAGCATTTCTTTCAAAGCATTCTTTCACTGCAGTTGCAATAGACCATTCCGCAGAAGATGGCATCGGGGGTATTTGACAATGACCATTACTGTGAATTACCAAGTTCTTCGAATAAAGTCAAAAAAGAAGCAAATTCATGCCAGAATCTTTTGACTTTTGTGTTTCGGCTATGTTGAGCCTTTTTCAGCACCATACATTTTTATACACATTTGTCATGAAATATGCACAAATATGTATTATGTGATATTATATATTATATATTCTATTATATGTATTTTATAATATTTATTATATTATATGTAAATTGTTTTTTTCAGCTCAAAAGATAAAAGTTAAAAACCTTAAAAGCCAAAAAAGAAAGACGGGAAATTTTTTTGCTAATAATTCAAGGTCTTCAAAGCGAACGCCAGACAATGTTGATAGTTGTAGAGATGAATTGTCCCCTACAACAAGTATCTTTGTCCCTCCCAAAGATGAATGCCAGAAGCTTGAAAAATGCTGTCTAGAAGATCTTTCAAGGAAAAGCCCAGATGGTGAGTAAAGATATGAAAGTGTAAGCATTTCTTTGAGTAGTGAACTGTTGATTAAGGCTAGACAAAAGAAGCGAAAAGAGTACAAGGTTTTGAAAATAGCTGAATAACTTTGAATTGCTCGAAAAATGCACTAAAAGCGCGTTTCCTAGCAAATTCATCAGCAGTGGCGTAGCCAGGGTCTTGGCTTTGGGGGGGGGGCAAAAGACCAAAAATCATGGGGGTCCGGGGGCTTGGCCCCGGAAAAAATTTTGGGACCACGACCTTCTACAGGTTGTAAAACGACCCTCTAGAAAAGAGATTTGACGGGCTTTCAAATGGAGAAAATATGCCTGATAATTCTTGCTTCTCACAATAATTTCATGACAGCAGCGTGCTATGCCAGAAAAATTGTTCTTGGACCGTTGAAATTCATGAAAGCTACCAAATATCTACGTTACCATGCGTTTTTTAGTATGAAAACATGGAAATAGTCTCAAATTGATTACTGGGAGACACACAACACTAGGGAGGTCCGGGTGTATGCTCCCCCGGAAAAATTTTCATTTTTTAACCTCTAGTATCGCATAGAATGCATATTTTTTGCTTGCCTATTGTGTATTCGAAGACATCTCACATCACCTGTTAGTTGGAAACACTTGCTTTCTTTTTATGTAGAACATTCCAGCCAAGAATACTTATACGAAGCGGTGAAAATTTTCATTCTATGTTTATCTACTAGAAACATGCACTGTGTTGTCTGATCTTTCGTTTACTCTACTAATTTTCTCGTGGTTTTGCCTTTTCGTTCTATTTCGTTTTATTTCAAGAGCGAGAGAAAGGAGATTGACGTTTTCATTTTTCACCACAGCAAGAATACGCTAGGGATGTCTTTTGATTAAACTTTTTAATCTGTCCGACGGGATCGTAAAAACACAAGAAAGGTCCGTACCTTTAGAACCCTTCACACATCGAGACCTATTGCGAAAGGAGGGGTGTGAGTTGAACAATAGTAAACATGTGGCGTTAGTTGCCGCATAACATTAGCTGCAGAACATTTTCCTGGAACAGAGCAGGTGAGGTGGGATGATATATCTACTCTTTTACGACATTGAAAAATATTTATTGCCCAAAGGTTGTTAGAATTTCTCTTACCCCCCACTGATTTTATTGCAGAAATGGACTTTTCTAAAACACCAACTTTTCAACTACCCCGACCGCCCCCCTTGTCCCCTTTGCTACGCCACTGTTCATCAGTTTGTATTGTACTTGAACAACTTTTCGGTTTCTATAAAAAACTGCCGTTCAAAAAAATGCTGAAATGGAAAACAATTTCTCTCCTGCGGCAAGTGGTCGATATTGCAGTTTGATATACCCCCTTACACAGACGCATCGGCTTGCTAAGTGTTTGGCATCCACCAGTTCCATGTCTGGTAGCTTACTGTACATACTGCCTGTTCCTGTCGACGAGTCCCTGAGATGACCTGCCCACATAACTGGCTTTACAAGGGCACGAGAATCTTTAAACAACATTAATGGAGTAAGTTCGAAGCAGAAATCAATTTGAACTGCTGGCTGTTTCAGGCAAAAATCCTCATCAGTTTTTTAGCAGACGCTTAGATACTAATGCAACTCTGGACTCAACAATGCTATGCCATTGATAAGTTGCTGGACCGTATCTGTATCTGTATCAACGTATCAACGTATCTGTTCCTCAATCTTGACGGTCAGCATTAAAGAATAACCGTATAAAGTCGTAACTGTATAACAGGACGGTCGCCATTGCTTATCTCCATTCTATTTTTGTAGCCACCTAAGCCGCAGGCGTTTATCCATTGTTGTGTTGAATACGTTATGCGAATAGGTAGTCGTTTTTTGGCAAGTTCTTGCACATGGCATCCGTTGTTTTTAAAGTTGAGTCATTAATTTCTTTTTGCTAAGACTTGGTCTGTTCCTTTCATTTGAGCTGTACTAGGACTATGATCAGCGAAAGAAAATTTCTTTTCTTCATCAAATTGGTAAAAATTTACATTCGGTCATGTACTGAATGCTCTTTAACATGGAAACGAAGACAGATCTAAGAAAAGTTATATATAATGTTCTGGTGGCAAAGCACTTACCCAGTGCATTTTGCATTGTTTGTCTGAGGTCTAGAAGATCAGCATCAGTTTTGTGAGACTTTTCTGTGTAAATGCGCCTACATCAAGAGACCTTTTTCCAGTTACGTTAATTTTTGTCTTCCCATCATCTTAGTTCTGAATTAAATGTTCGGCTTTCTATAATTTTCCGATCTGCTAATTGACTTTCGAGTTATTGACAACGAAAACATCATTGTTCGCTTCGTGTAACGGAGCAGATGTGCAAAAAAATTCTTCGCCATTGTTTTTTGCGTTCAAAAATAACTAAGTAATCCTCGTTGAGATGAAAGCTGAATATGGGCACGCGAAAGGGTGTCATTTCTATAAGATACACTGGTTGGGGCTTGACGTTATCACTATCAGTCGTATCATGATCGTATCATATGTATCAAAATCAACATTGTAATTACTTGAGACCCCTCAGATCAGTTTTTTCCGATGACTAATCGAGGTTGTGGAGCAAAGCGAGTAACGATATATTATGCGCCAACAGGAGTATCACATTAGAAAATTTTTTGCTGAATGAAGATGAATGAAGAATTTTTAATCCTTTCCTTATTGTTAAGTCGATGACACCGATGTATAGCAAATATCTCTTCGGAACACAAGCATAACGGGAATCATCAGTAAGTTTGTGGCAAAGTAAACAGTGTCGTTGAAGACAATTTCTATTTCAAATGAAAAGTACTTTAATAAATCTTACCATAGTTTTTCCACTTTTTTCATTCTAAATGATCTCGAAATCTGCGTATACTTAATATGCTTTTTTGCTTTTGCAGAATCAGAGAATAGCAGTGACGAATGTGTTATCTGCAATGAGAATATCATCGATTCTGTCTTCTTTCCATGTGGCCACATGTGGCTTTGTCATGTTTGTGCCGAAAAACTCAAAGCTTTGGGCAAGCCTTGTCCTGCATGTCGCACTCCAGTTAAAGATACTATCATTGTATTTAAGCCTTGAAAAGCTTTTGCCCTTACTATTTTAAACTTCTGCAATACAGCAGTTTTTAATTTAGCTTCGACGGCCCTTACTATTGAAATTTAGTAATGATAATGGTTTTGTCCATTGTTCTGCCTTCCATAGTTTAGAGCTTTTTGCGCAAGAAATGATGAATAATGTACCCAGAATCGTAAATGTCGATTTGGAAACGAACAAAGGATGACAATTGTTAGGGGAAATAACTATCAACAAAGTAACCATCCACCATTCATGAATGATATGCAGCTTTTTGGGCGGGCTGGCCCGTTAATCCGGGCTAGCTCGGCAAGTCGAGCTGACAAACCTTTTCGTCTTCATATTCTTTCGAGGCCATGTGCATTTTGGTTAAATTTTATATTCCATTGATTAATTTGTTTGTTGTCGTACAGTGCTTGCATTAAATCGAGGAAAATTTTTTGAATTTGAATTTTGCTGGCTCGTTTTTTTTTTGACTCTCTTGGTTTTAGAGCATTTTGACGTTGCTACTGAGATTTTTCGGTCATTAAACTCATTTATTGGTCAGCGAAGAAAGCCTAAAACAGAGTGTCCTGTTTAGTTCTTAGCCCGCTTTGGCGGGCCTGCGCGGTTGCTAATCGATTCCGGGCTATCGGATCTCGGGTAACCAGGCCAGCCCGTCGTTCATGTAATCTAATCTTCGCAAAGCACAGAAAGCGCTATTGGTGCTGTGATCCCACTCAGAAACATTCATCTCGCATAACCAAGCCAGCCTGCCCCATGTTATCGGTCCCTTGGGCGTTCTTTAGGTTGACACCGTCAGAAATATTTCAATGAAGGAATCAACGGTAATGAATACAAGAACAGGATACACAAGACCTTACAATCTAAACTGAATAGTGATCTATCCTCACCGAATCCTACTCTCTTTCTTTCATTTGGCTAAGATATAGAGAGTGTGAAGGAGGCTTGAAAGGTAGAGAGTTAGCGAGACCGGTAGCAAAGCAATCACGAAAGAGCTTGACTGTAGCAAGCCAATCAGGAAAGTCGAAATCTCGACATGTCAACTCCTAGCTGTCAATCATTTCACGCTTGGGTACAAGGCAAAGAATTTCTAAGAATTTCGCAATAACCAACATGGCGGATGCCGGTGCAGAACTTGAGTCAGAGAACGTTTGGTTGAACGTCCCTGTATGCGCATTCTTTCGCAGTTTTTGGGTTTACACACTTTAAGGTTGATTTTTATAAAACTTTGCATGGCTTTTAATTTTTTCATCAGTCGAGTTATTTTATTCTTTGCTATCGATTGTTTAAACTTTAGTTATTTTTCTATGAAACGACGTAGTAAAATACCTTTATCGTTAAGATATCAATGGTATTAAGAAATCAGAAAATAGGGCGTGGCCTTCATTATCCGAGGGACTGAAGGGCGTGGCCACCAAAACGTCTTTTTTTATCTTTGCACGTACCAGGTGATCCCTTATGCCTTTCGTCCTTCGGTATCTAAGTACTGGTGGTTGAAGGAAAACTCCCCTGCAGTCGTCAAATTCTGTAATATACTGTGGTGTTTAATTAGTATTTGGCCCATTTGAGGTAACCTTGGATGGTAGGTTACTACAAATGGAGTCCTGTTGTCCTGTCGTTTGTTCTTTGTCTTAACGCTGTCTTGTCTAGTGACACCAGAAGCTTTCCGTATTTCGTCCCGTACATGTTTACGTCGGTAGCCTCTGTTCGTAAGGTACGTAAGCAGTTCGGTACTACGTTTAGTAAAGGTTGTATCGTCAGAACAGATGCGTCGTGGGCGTAAGGCAAGGCTGTATGGTATATTTGGGATGCGCAGAGGAGTGGAGACGATATTGATGGGTGTCAGTAGGCTTTATGTAGAGGTCTGTTGAGATATTATGGTCTTTGTTGATTGTGAAAGTGAGTGACGTCAAGGTAATGTGTTCAGGAAAGGGGTCTGAATTAGAACCTGTATTATATGGTTATGCAAAAATCTTCTTCTTTTTCGGCTGTCCATCGATTTCGATGATGCTGTTGTTAGTTAGGTGCAAGAGCTTCACCTAAACAACGCCTTACGCTGTAAGAGAAGACAGACAGTGTCGTGCCCCCACTGTCTTGTCGCTCTGGACCTCAAAATCTAATCGAAACAGATCTGGTAGAGAGAGAGAGGTCTTTTTGACTCACTAACAAATCTTGATGTGAATCACTCTTAAGATTCTAATGACAAATAGAAGTCAAATGTTCAATATTTACTGAAACTGAAGATGATTTTGCTGGTTATAGTTTTATATAATAATCATGCTCAGGAATGAAGGAAACATGAATAAAAAACTTGGAACTCTTCTCTCAATGCTTGCAAACCAAAATGTTGTTGGTGGAGGAATGGCAAAAAGTGCTGGAGACAACAAAACTCTGTAGAACTTTGTTTGACTTGAATTCAAAAGTCAACATTATAAACTATGAATATTAATATCATCATGCTGTACAAAAGATACATCGATTTTTTCTCCTTTATCTGCACGCGCTAATAAATAATGATCTCAATATTCAATACAAAAAATGAAAATAAAAAGAATTTAATGTCTGATGTTACACATTCCCGTTTCCTGAATTTCATCACAGATGAAACCAAAGAAATCTTAGAATCCAAAGTGTTAAAATCAATTGAAAGACAACTGAGAATTTATGAATCAAGATCAGAAGAAATACACGAGTTGAAAACAAATCTCCAAGAGCTGAAATTAGAGGAAGGTGAAGATCCCGAAGAGATACGTGCTGGAAGTAAATAAATAGAAGAGGGCCTAAAAGAATTCAGTCCCATCATGGCAGAATTGAGAGAATCAGTCAAGGAAATCATGATGAAGGGAATAAGAAAAAAGGAAGACATGATGCTCTCAGCAAAACAACGACAGATTGAGGAGGAAATCAAACTAGAACAAGCTAGATACGAGCAGAAATTCAACTTTGAAAGGAAGTTAGAAGAACTAAAATCCCTAAAGCTAAGTGAACAGCAATCATCATCATCATCAAAGGTAAAGCTACCTAAATTAGTAATCAGTAAATTTCAAGGCACACATTTAGATGCAAGTATCAGAAAGAAAAGATCAGGAAAGAAAAAGAGGTTTTGTTTCAATTGCACTGGAGCTAACCAACATGCTTCAGAATGCAGAGTTAAAACAGGATGTTTAAAGTGCGAAAAACAGGCATCACACATCTATTTGTGAAGAAAAGCCCGAATTAGCGCCACTTGCTTCTGGGGAGCAAGGGTTCATTCACCCTTTGGTAATTGTAAAGATCAATGGGATCAAATGAAGAGCTCTCTTAGACACTGGAGCTGGAAGCTCTTCTATATCACCCTTTCTAGTTAATTTCCTAGGAAAGAAACCAACAACAAGCGACTATAGACAGACAGATATGATGACGACAACCACAACTAATAAAATAGAAGTTTACAATGTGAAGGTGATGAATCTGAAAGGAGATTTCAAATTGAATGAAGATGTACGCAATGTTGACAGAGATGTTTTGTTGTCATTGAAAAATCCAAGATACACAAAAATTCGTCAGAAATATCCTCATTTGCAAGGAGTTATCATGGATGAAGTTGATCAAAAGCCAGAATTGTTTGTTCGTCTCATCATTGGAGCACCGCAAGAATTAAAATAGATACCAAAGCAAAAGTTGGCAAACCAGGAGAACCAGTAGCTGAATTTGCAAGGTGTAGATAGACCAACAAAAGATTAAAGTATACCGTTTCACTAGGGCATTGTTTGGATTGAACCAATCACCATTCATCTTAGGTGGAAATTTAGAAACTCATCTCAGCAACATGGAGAGGAGTACCCAGAGGAAGTCAACGAAATTAGAAGATTTTAATGCTGAAACAGAAGCAGAAGCTAAGCCTTTGACTAAAGAGATTCTCAGATCTGTACACCAAGAGAAAGATCAATTTGATATCATGCTCGAAAAGCACTCCTACTGGAAGGGAATGAGAATAACAACATGTGTATCCAGATTCATAGCTAACTGTAAAGTATCAAAGAATAACAGAATAAGCGGACCAATCACAACCAAGGAAGTCCAGAGTCAGATCCTTTGGTGGGTAAAAAGAGTTCCAGGTCAAGCTTCAGAAACAGATTCGGTTAAGAACGACCAACAGAGGTTAAACTTGCAGAAGAATCACGAAGAAGTCTTTGAATGCAGAGGAAGGATACAGGGCAGCTATCCAGTGAGAAACTATTCACTGAGAAACTAGTGAAGGATGAACATGTATATGAAACACTACATGTGGGAGTGAGTCTCACAATGACAAAGCTGAGAAGTGTTTACTGGATCCCAAAGTTGAGACAGTTGGTAAAACGGTTCAGACATAACTGTGCTGGATGCAAGCGGTTCCATGCACAAGCATTTAGCCACCCACCAGCAGGAGCACTACTCATAGACCGAACAGACGGAACACGACCATTCCAAGTGATTGGCTTGGACTACACATGTCCAATAACATACAAGACCAAAACAAAAAGGGAAGCCAAGGCATATATTTTGCTCTTTGCCTGCAGTCTGACAATAGCGGTCTATATGGAGCTGGTTACAGATATGACAGTAGAACAGTTCATGCCAAAACTTAAAGAGCTTGTAGCAAGACGTGGGCGGCCTGAAAAGATTTATTCGGATAATGCCAAAACATTTCATGTTGTAGAATTTAGAATTTGAAGTCTACGAATGTGTTTGGTACCTATTTTAGTGCAAGAAGAAGACATCGTAATTATAGGCCCTTTCTTTTGGTTCGGTTCAGGCTATGCATTCATTCATTTTCAACTTCTCATACTTCCTTCCGCTAAACTTGGCACAACTTTGCATTCCTATGATTACGAAATATTACACGGGTCATTCCTGCGCTACTGGTACTCCAATTGCATATTTCCTTATTTTTCCACCGAGGGGCAAATCACTTTCCTTATAACTGGACGAGATTTTTGGGATTTTCACAAAAGAACAATAGAATTTCCTGAAAATTATTAAAGGATTTTCAAAATGACAATAGCCTTTTTCAAAAAGTGGACGAGATTTTTTGGAGTGACCCTCGTTTTCAACTGTGCTATGGGGTCGCGAGGCTGAACTTGAATAAAATAAACCTTCATCTTTATATTTCTATTTATCTCAAAAAACTTCAATATTTTAATTAATTTGTCCACCCAAAAAATTCTTAGTTGGTTATTACTTTTAATTTTCAATTTCAGTTTTTTACCTTGTATCTTACTGTTTTGACCATGTATCAAATGATATACTGTCATGAAAAAATTCAATCCTTTGTGTTGTGTCACAAGTTTGCAGAAGTTCAAGTTACTCGGCTTCCGGCTGCTTCTAGTCAGGTCGCTACAGGACAAAAACAAGGGGTCAGACTGCAAAATCGGCGGGCAATGCAAAAAATGGTTTAAAACAAGTGCAAGAGCTTGTAGATGACAAAGCAACTTGTTGGACATCGCCAAATTACTTGTGAGGGTAACCCAGCAGCATTTTATGGTTTCCCTATACAGTTTTTCATTTACTTCAAAATCTTAAAAATGCCGGAAATCCAAAATCATTGCATGAAAAATTTAAAACTACTACCAGAAAAGGCTTATTGAGTGCATTCGAAAGAGACCTTGTTTGTTAAATTTGAGCTCACCTACCCGGAGTAATCGAGTGGTGAACTTTGAGTGCCCCCCTGCATTGTTGCGCGGGCGAGAAATTAATCGTGCTTCCAGGGGGGCACTCAAGTTTTACCAATCAATATCTCGGGAGGAGAGTGACCGAATTTCAAAAACATAATATGTTCTGAAAGTGCTCTGCAAGCACTTTATGACTGTTGTTTTCAATTTTTCATGCACCGATTTTAAATTTGTGCCATTTTCAAGGTTTCGAAGTATATAGAAAAGTATATGGGAAAAGCACCAAATGCTGCCGGATTACACCCATAAGTAATTTGCAGAGGTCCAACAAGTTGATTTGTCATCTACAAGCTTCTGCACTTGTTTTAAATCACTTTTGCATTGCCCACAGATTTTGCATGCTGCATTTACCATAGCGCCCTGACTATTCCGGTAGGCGATCATGTTGTTTCGGTTATGCAATTTCATTGATTTCATTTACTCCTCTTCAAGATCCGGTTGAGCTAAACACCGGAGCTACCCAGAACCACCCAGAATCACCCAGAACCACCCAAAATCACCCAAAACCACCCAGAATCACCCAGAACTATGGGCCGTCCAAGAATCCATTTCGTCACGGATAGCGGAATTTGGCCGCTAACTTTTGATACCCGAAATCGCAAGATCCCCGTATAAAGCACCCCAAAATCCTTAACGGACCCAAGATTTTTGATGTGAAGATGCTAGGCCTATACCTTAGCCCGGATGCTACAGTCAAGGATCACTCTGCAGTCAGGCTGTTGGGTAACTTCGGACAAAATATTCTTTCTCTTTCTTGCTTTTGTGGTTGTGCTTGTGTGAAGCTTGAGAAATGCTGAATTTGTGTGAAACTTTTACTTTGAGTGTATAAATTTATGAACTCAAAACGGCTTGCAAATTTTTTGCAATGGGCCTAAAAACGAGCGAATTTGTTTTGATGTCTTTGCTTGCCAACAGATGGTGCAGTCTGTAATACTCCTTGTCAGATCTTCTCTATTGTAAATCTTTCCAAAGAATTGAAATGAATTGAACATTAGCTCAATATACACAGATATCAGAATTTATAAACATAAGTATTCACATAATATATACAGAGAATTGTGTTTATCGATGTTTACTCAGATTTTAAATTAGCGAAAGTAAGCAAACTGTTCTATCACATGCAACTCTTTATCAGACAGCTCTCTCGTCACTTGACCTTCTTGTTTTGTGCACTTGCATACTGTGATCTATCTGTTCTACTTCTGTTCTAGTTTAAAAGACATCCATATGGCCCACTGCAGAAATATATTTAAACAGACATTGACTTCATGCTTGATGTTAAGCATATGAATGATAGTTTTGTTGTGTCTTGTTTCCAAGACCAATGTGAATAGTTAGAGGCAGCAAATCTCCATGGACTTCAACGACCACCTATTGTTATTTATGATTTTGATGTGCCCTGGATTGATGAGGCTTCCTTAGTTGTTGGATCTGAGGAAGTGCCAACTCCTATGAATGTTCTGATGGACTATGGAAAGAGATATCTTGTATGTATGATGTTTCTGTTAAAACATTGATGATGCAGCAAAGTTGTTGCAGAATGACGAGAGACTATTTTTACAGTCACTTGGTATTAAGTTTTAATGTTCACTATTTTTCTGAAACTTTAACAATAAGTGAAATATTGAAGTAATTCAAATTCTTTGTTTCTTAAAAAAAAATATGTGGCTGTTGCTACTTTCACTGTTGTCTGAAGTTCAGTTATGTTTGCTATTGCTTGTAATATATGATTTTTTTCCAATGATAATGTTTTTGTTCCCTTGCTTCGTTTTTACTGGATAAAATCTTGGCTGGTATCTACTAATAATAATAAAGATGGCATGTGGGGTGTTTTCTAAGATCTTTTGTCTTCAATGGTAAAATTTATGCGAGGCAAAGGATCTCGGTAAAAAGTTCATCTTGGCAGTACAACCATCTATTCTTTGACCGTGGGGTGTGTGATCACTTCTCAAAAATCGTATACCTTAGATGAAAATCCTATTGTTTTTTTCGGATAAATTCCTGCAAAATCCCTCAAATACTATTTTGTTTAATGTATACTTTTCCTGGAAGCGTGATACGTCCATCCACTGAGGAAGGGTGATCCAGCCAAAACGTTTCCTGTATATGAACTTCACTATTCCTCTATTAAAAAAGAGAACAAAAAAATAACGAACGTTTTAAGCTATTTGTTGTCGACCCCTCCCTAAATAGGGTGCTATTGTGCTCACATGGTCAAATCTAGACAATGGAACAGGCTTGTGTGTGCTCTCTATGCCATTCTGGCTGGTTCGGGTTGATTCTGGGTGGTTTTGGGTGATTCTGGGTGGTTTTGGGTGATTCTGGGTGGTTCTGGGTGGTTCTGGGTAATTCTGGGTGATTCTGGGTAGTTCCGGTGTTTAGCACAACCGTTTAAGATTTTCATTTCATTTCATTTCATTTTAATTATTTATACATGGAAAAGCTACAATTATATATACATAAATTGCTTTACAAGCTGCCATGTAAAAAGAAAAAGATAAACCCTTAAAAATTTACAATATACAAGATAGAATAATAAAGTAAAAGTATTTAAAAGTTCTTGATCGGACAGAATAAAATGTGTTCCTTTAAGTTCTGGAGTTTTTTAGACTGGATTTAAATTGTTTGAAATTGTTTGTTAATTTTGATTTTTCGTCTAGGCCATTCCATAATTTTGCTCCTCTAAAAGAAAAGCAATTCACGATCAAATCATTAACTGTCTGCCAGCCCAGTTTCCTTATAATAGGAAAAGCAGAAGCATTGTAAGGGCTATTGGTCACTATTCTGGCAGCACGATTTTGTAATTTCTGAAGCTTGTCTAGGGCCGTGATTCCGCATACCCCCCATACTGGGCAACAATATCGAAAGTATGGCTCTACCAGACTTTTGTACATTGCTTGCACTGACTTTATTGGGAGGTATTGTTTGGAATATCGCAGCATTCCTATCGCTTTGGAAATTTTCTTGACCATATTTGCTTTCTGCACGTCCCAGCTCAAATGTTGATCAACATATACCCCAAGGTATTTCATATCCTTTATCATTGAAATCGACTCCCTACCTATTTTAAGAGATGGCTTCACTGCAGTAGCTTGCTGAATATTTTTCAATTTTTTTCCTGCTACCAATAATTAAGCTGTGGGTTTTGGCAACATTCAGTGACAGCTTGTTCGCAGCAAGCCAGGTACCGAGACTGTCTAGGTCTTCATTAACACTTTCATTGATTACAGGGATGGAGTTGGCTGAGAACGATATGCTAGTGTCGTCTGCATACATGTTAACTTGTTAGTGTTTTAGCGACAAAGGAATGTCATTTATGTATAAGATAAAAAGAAGTGGCCCCAGGCATGACCCTTGTGGGACACCACACGTAACTTTTTCAAACGTGGAGAGTTTTCCATTTACCATACAGCATTGCATCCTGTTCGACAGGTAGGAAAGAAACCAGTCAAGCTCTTTATTTCTTGCGCCATAGAGTTCCAGCTTTTTCAGTAATATATCGTGATTAACAGTGTCAAAGGCTTTTTTTAAGTCGATGAATGTCACCGACGTATTTTGTCCACTGTCTATGTTTAGGTACCAGTCATTGGTGCATTTTAGCAAACCAGTGAGTTTCGAATGCTGTTTTCTGAAACTTGATTGTCGCGAAAACAGCATTTCATTTGAAATTAAGTAATTATACAACTGGTCATAGACAAGTTTTTCGAACAGCCGAGACAAAACTGGTAGAACTGAGATTGGGCGATAATTTGACCGTTCAGCGGTTGAATCTGCTTTATGTATAGGCGCTATTCTAGCAATTTTCCACGCATGTGGGAACACTCCGGTAGAAAGGGACAAGTTAAAGAGCTCTGCAAGAGGCTCTGCCAAGACGGGCATTCCCGCTTTCAAAAAGAAACTGGAAATTTCGTCCAGGCCCTGCCCCTGCGAGGTCTTAAACTTGCTCATTGCTGTGATAACGTGTTCAGATTCTATAGGTGTAAACAAAAAGGTGGTTTTTGTCGGGTTGATGTCGTATTCACCATTCAGAAGGTCGTTTTCTGTACTGGAAATATCCTTACTTAACTTAACGCCGATACAACTAAAAAAGTCGTTCATTGAGTTAGCCATACCAACAGGGTCGTCAATAGTCTGCCCGTCAACTTCTAGAGCTGCGATATTCGTAGTTTTAGATCTTTTATTAACCAATTTATTAATAGTGGCCCAAGTTTCTTTCAGATCACCTTGAGAGGCCTGTAATTTGTCAGAAAAGTAGGCCGACTTGGCTTCTCTATTCATCTTAGTCGCTTTATTTCTTAGCTGTCTATACGCTGACATTAAAATCTCAGATTTGTTTTGACAGCAGAAGATTTAATTCTGTCTCTAGTTTTGAAAAGATTTTTGAGATAGCCTTTCTCTTAATGCAAACATAGCATAGAGTTGAGAACCTACGGGTAACCATCGGGTAACCATGATTCTATATGCTTTTTATATGGATTTAGCAAGGGTAACCACGGGTAACTATATGGATTTAGCAAGGGTAACCACGGGTAACGACAGTGGAGGGTGTTCAGTACGGTGGAGGGATATCATCAGTACAGTGGAGTGTTTTCCAAATTTCTGCACGAGTCCAAGTTTTCTACACTTATCATAAGAAATTCAAAAATATAGACTCATATTTGAAAGTTTCGCTCTTATGATTTTCAATAGCAAACTTCATCACCTTGGTTATCCAGGTTATCATATTCAGTGCTATTGACAAAAGTTCAGTGTCAGATTTGTATCCCTGAATACGATAAACATCGAAGGGCCATTCACTTTTCAAAATTGTGCATGAGACTTTAAGGAAAACAAAAGGATTTTAAGGGATTTCAATGAAAACATTAGGTTTTTCCAGTCAGATTGAACGAGACTTTAATACAGTAGTGACTTGTCCGTCGATCTATATACAGTATATCACTCATTTCATTATGAAAGGGCTGGTTGAAGAGAAGGCTAGCTGTGTAATGCAGCTAAGAAGTAAGCCAAAATTTTGCATTTCTACGCAAACCTAGCACCACTCTCAACATAATATGTATTCACTGACTTTGTCTAGTATTCTCGATCAAAATTTTCTGGTTCTTATGGAGAATGTGTCTTAATTACGGTTTCAACAGAAATGCGACTTGGTATTTGTACCTGTTTTGACTTTAGAGTTGTTCATTGTTTTCCTTCACGTTAGACTTATTTTTCATAAGAAACTGACTCGAAACTTTGCATGCATTTTCCTAAAAATGAAGAAACTCTTCTGTTTGGAATAAGAAGGGCATAGTATGGACCCCAGGATTGGGGATTTCTTCTCTTTGACATGCCCTTCAGTCCCAAATAATTTGGGGCTTAGTCAAAAGCTTTTTATTATCTTTTCCTTTTACCAGCAACTGGAAAATATGTCCTGAATGAAATTTGTCGTTCATTCTACATTTCTGCACCAAGCAAAATTAGAATTTATGTGTATGTGTGTGATCTAACCGAAATGCTAGGGAAAATTTAAGACGAAGCATCTTCCCCCGTACCAATAGTTTAGGCGCGCATATGCATTACAGAATCATGAAAGAAAGGAAGTACACTTTTTAGAGCTTTTGACACTGATCAATAGCGTTTGACAGGTCTGCTGATATACGATACGCCATATTTGACTAACGGAAGTAAAAGTCCCGCTTGAACTTAAGGGTAATTTTCGATTTTCAGTACATAAGGGTCATACTTGGGGTCCTGGGTCCTGGGGCCTGGGGTATGGTTTTTAAACTATGCCTTTATAAATGCAGCCCGGAATTCAGCACTCTATTTTACTGATGTGGTTTGTTAATGTTTGTGTAGAAATAATGCCCAGAAACTATTACACTTGAATTATGGCATAACGGAATTTGATGACCCAGGACCCAAAAGGAGGACCCAGGATCAGGACCCATAAGGAGGACCCAGGAGCAGGACCTATAAAGAGGACTCAGGACCAGGACCCATGAAGAGGACCTATTGGAGTGTAGTTTGTGCACCGCTTTCTTTACCTGTTTTTCTTGTTGAAGGATCTGATCTAACACGCGCGTGCTTGTAAATTGTTCTTTTTAGTATGTAGAAACAGACGATAAATAGTGACTTTTCCATTTGATTTTTTAATTCCAGAAAGACATAAACGGTTATTTAGACATAGCCAGTTAATTCGACATAAACATGAATAAATAAATAATTAATTATCGACTAGTCCATTTTTTTTCTCTAAGAACGTTTCGAACCTATCGCAGGTCCATCATCAGCTAGTGAAATTAGAAATTACAACTTGCGAATTTATACTAATTACAACAATAGATTATGGTATGGGAATAATTACGCGAAAAAATGTTAGAGATACCACAGTAAAGCACAATAAAGCAAGAGAAAAGGTAAACGATAAAGGTCAATAAAGCCTGACAGCACGAGAGAGCAAGAAAAAAGCATGGATATTAAAACAATTCTAAAACAAAACTGGTCCTGGGTCTTGGCACTGGGTCCTCCTTTCGGGTCTTGGTCCTGAGTCCTGGTCCTGGGTCCTCCTTTTTGGTCCTGGTCCTAGGTCCTAGGTCCTGGTCCTGGGTCCTTCTTATGGGTCCTGGTCCTGGGTCCTAGGTCCTGGGTCCTCCTTTTGGGTCCTGGGTCATCAAATTCCGGTAGGCCTATGTCTTGAATTTATGTAGGGAACACCTGCAATTATGGAGGGCAAGGAGGGCAAAGGTTTGAAGAAGGTCAACTGAAGGGGTTTGGGAGCGTAACCCCCAAGAAAAGTCTAAGTGACCACGCCCTTCAGAAGCCTGGAAAACGTGGGAAACGCCCTTTAAATTTTTTAATTGACAATAAAACTGTTTAAGATTTACTCGATTTTGCAAGAGCAATGTTTTTTTATTTGAAGAATTCTTACGCATTTAAAGTCATAAAGTTGAGTAATAAGATGCTTTTGGTTTTCGAAAAGTGATTCCCTCTATTCATTATTTTTTGAAAAATTACGGGCGACAGTTTCACATCGATTTTCCTTCGACCCAAAAACAAATAATGAATTCAATATATTATGGTCATTTCTTGCCTTTCTTCTATTCTACAATTCTACAATATTTATCAGACAACTTTAAAGCTATTTTAAAAATAATTGTTGTAACCGAGGGCACACCTTGCCCCTCCTTGCCCCCCTTGGCAGTTGCCCCCTGCCCTTATCTTAACATTTGCTAGGATGTTAAGAGCAATTGTTGTATCATCAATGGTATAAGACAACAAATGCTGTGGTGTCGTCAGCATACAGGTGAATTTCACCAATCTTTGTATAGGATGGAAAATCGTTTACATAGATTGCAAACAGTCTTGGGCCAAGCAATGAGCCCTGTGGAACACCAATTTCTATGACGGTAATATCTGAGTGCTTTCCTTTCACATTTTACAAACTGATTTCTGTTTGCTAAGTAATCTTGCAGCAGATTTAGAAAGTCACTTGTAATACCCATAGCTTTCAATTTATAAGCAAGTATGGTATGGTTGACTGTATCGAAGGCCTTTCGAAAGTCTACTAAGATGACTCCCACTACTTTACCCTCTTCGATGTGTTTCTTCCATGTCTCAGTTAAATATAGCAAAGTTGATTCTGTATTTAAACCTTTTTTAAATCCCCATTGATTTTGTGTCGACAGGTTAAAATTATTTATATGTTTGTCCGGATTTTCACTAATTATGGTTTCGTAAATTTTACTTGGAATGCTAAGGAGGGAAATCGGTCTATAGTTTTCTCTTTCTTTGGTTGCACCTTTCTTAAAAACAGCTGTAACTTTGCTTGTTTTCCATAGTGATGGGTGCGTGCATGTTGAAATACTCTTAGTTAAATCCTCATTTAGACCTAATCTAAATTCTCCACACAGTTCCTTTACTTCTTTGGTTGTGATTTTGTCATCTCCACACCCTTTCCCTTGTTTCTGCTTGTCACATATCTTTTGAAGATGACCTACTTCTGGATAAACTATGTTACTCAAACATGGTGTGATTCTATAAATATGCCTGTTCGTGTTAATGGTGTTTACTTGTAAGTCTACATCAAATGCTTTGCCTAGATCTTTTCCTATACACTAAGGGGACAAAAGTATGGAGACGCCTGACTCAAGATGGCGGCAAACAGTGGCCTAGGGCTGAAACAAGAAAATTTATATAACAAAGCAATGGCGGCTCAGCAGCCTCTGTGCACCTGACTTTGGCGGGAAATGTTCGCAAATTTCACTAACTTTCAATTAAAATAAAGAGTGAAGGATTTGTTTGTTATTTTTTGTTAAAAAACTATCAAAAACTTTGAAGCAGTGTTTTCAAAATTTACTGGAAAATATTTCACGAGTTGACTAAAAAACAGCGATGAAATAACTGCTCTCTTGACTGTTACTCGAAATTTTTTAGTTATTCAAAGCAAAATAGTTTAAACTTTTGTTTCACGGTAAAATTTTTACTCGAAAAAGAAGTTAGCGAGAAGAAGTCGAAGATTATTTTGTGGAAAACGATCTCAGGTAAGTGACTTTCGAAGGGGCCATTTTCTAGTGAAAATGAAGTTGACCATTGAAAGTAGTTTGAAATTGGGATGTAAAGTTTTTATTCACATATTTCGAGACTGTGGTTGATATAAAATATTTCAAATAACTTTTGAAGCAAATTCTCGTCTTTTTTGAGAAGTAAATGCAGATTTAATGACAATGCGTAAAGAACAATACAAATCCCTTGACCTTAACACTTCGCTGCTAAGATAGCAGGTCGTTTCAGGTCGTTCAGCCTCGATTCCAAATTTGACGGCTCGTTTCAGGTGGTTTCAGGTGGTTTCAGGTGGTTTCAGCTAGGTCGTTTCAGGTCGTCTCACTGTTTATAAATTACGCTTTTTTGTGTAATATTCAGCTTCAGCTTTTCTTAATTCACTTTTCAGTTTCACCTGATTCTTTAATCTTACATAATCGAACCAGTCATTTTGCTCTTTGGTCTTACTATATTTTTGCAGTGTTTTGAATCTTTTGTTCATTAACTTTCTTATATTTCCATTCATCGATGGTAAGCTTGATTTCTTAGATTTCACTTTTCTTACTGGTATAAACTCATTTGTTATTTCTTTGTATAACTTATTCCAAGCCCAAACTGTATCATCCACATCTTCAAACACAGAGCACGCTGACCATGGTGCCTGTTTTATTGCTTCTCTGAGTTCTGCCATGTTAACCTTTTTAAAATCTTTCACAGTTCTGATTTTGTTATGCAAAAATAAGACAAACTTTACAGATTCAGCTTTAAAATGGCTCTGAAAGCGAATTGCTGTCATTAATATTTTCAGCTGGAAGCCGCACGCCATGGAAGATTTTACTATTATAAATGCTTATAATAGCTTGAAATTATAAATACTATTATAATTTACTATTATAAATTACTATTATAAATCAGGTGAAACTGAAAGTGAATTAAAAAAAGCTGAAGCTGAATATTACACAAAAAAGCGTAATTTATAAACAGTGAGACGACCTGAAACGACCTAGCTGAAACCACCTGAAACGACCTGAAACCACCTGAAACGAGCCGTCAAATTGAGCCAGATGGAAATGGATACTTGTGGTGCTATAGCTATGACAAGTACGTTCGACCCCATGTAGGCCTAAACCAAAGGGTTACTTTTTTGTCAACACAGAAGGCCAGAGATACGTCAACACTGCTAATGACACTCTTATTGATTTCTGGTAATGTATCACCTAACCCAGGACCCATAAGGATACCATGCTCGGTGTAGAAAACCAGTTGCGTCAAATCACAGAGCTATACTGTGTGACAAATGTTCTAGGTGGTGCCATATTGGGCCTAAGTGTGGGAAGGTAAAGGTGAAAGATTACATTGAGTATTCAAAAGAGGTGAATTTTGAATGGACTTGTCCTACATGCGAGAATCAAACAGATCCATTAACTGTCAAACCAAATATGCAATTGGATAAATCAAGTGAATCAGACGAAGGAGATAATTATAGTAGCGAATTAAAAAGAAATCTGAATGTCAAAGGCCTTAAGGTGGCTCACATAAACGTGAGTGGACTACTATATAAACTCCATGAAATAAAGTTTTTGCTTCAAGAAACAAAATTAGACGTTCTTGGAATCACCGAGACACATTTACGCAAGGACATCAGTGATGATCAGATTGAAATCGAAGGTTATAATCTAGCTAGAAAGGACAGACAAAATAGTGATAACAACTGGGGAGGCTGTTTAATTTAAATTGCTGAAGAACTTGATGCTTTTGCGAGGGAGGACCTGAATAACTAGTTTTCTGTTGAAGCAGTTTGGATTGAAATTATAATTGCATCTCAAAGATTGTTAATCGGCACAATTTATAGACAGCCTAGTGACTTACTGTTCTTTGAAAAGTTCCAAATCGTTTTAGATCAAGTATGGGTGAAGAGAAATAACATTTTCTTGCTAGACTTCAATTCAGATTTATATTTTGAAAACCATAATGATGAGACATATTTTGGTAAAAAGTTATTAAGTGTTCTAAATACATTTAATATGACTAACATCATTCATCAACCAACAAGAATTACCGAGCCAACAAAAACTATAATAGATCTAATAATAACAACCGACAAATCAAAAGTGAAACATTCAGGGAGTTTCAACTCTGGTATATCGGACCATCATATTGTATATGCAGTACTTAACATCTGTAGAAAGCCAACAAAACCTAAGATAATTGAAGTAAAAAATTACAAAAAGCTAAATTTACAGGCACTGAAAACTGAACTTGAGAGAGCAACGTGGGATAGTTGTGAGATTTTCGACAACACAGATGACATTACGTGGGCATGGGAAGAGTTGTATAAAAAAATACTGAAAGACCACCTACCCGTAAGGAAGGTAAAAATTAGAACAAATAGCCTTCCATGGATGAACTCCGCCTTAAGAAAAGAGATGAACTTAAGATATAAACTCTTAAAGCGTGCTCAAAAATATCCAAAAGACAATAATAATTGGGTAGAATATAGAAAGCAAAGAAATCGTGTGACACATCTTAATAGAAAAACCGAAGCAGAATATTGGAAAGAAAAGTTTACCAAGTCTAGTGGCTCAAAGGAATTTTTGAGGACAGTTAAACAAATGCAAGGAGTAAAAAAGGCACAAAAAATTGGGCCCATAAAGGGAGATAAAAATGAAATTATTACAGAAGACTATCTGAAAGCAGAGAGCCTAAACAGTCATTTTGCAAAAGTCGGGGAGAAATTGGCTGGAGAGACCAGAGATCCAAGTGAATTCACTGCAAAACATCACATACATAGAATTACTCCAGTAATATCTGACATCAGTATCACAGAGGAAAAAATAAAAAGTTCTATACGTAAGAGAATAAAACCGGGTAAAGGTTGTGGCCACGATAATATTTCTTCGAAAGATTTACATCTTATAGGTGATTGTGCATCAAAAGGGTTAAACATAGTCATGAGAAACAGCGTACTGAGAAAGCACAATATCCAACACAATGGCGAATTAGTAAAGTGAGAGCAATACCGAAAAAAGGTAACATGCTTGACAGAGGAAATTACAGACCAGTCTCCCTGTTAAGTATACCTAGCAAGATTTATGAGAGTATTATATGTGATGAGCTTGACTTGCATTTCAAAGAAAGTAACATTTCGAATCCACATCAGTGGGGCTTTACAAAATCCAAATCAACAGAGTTATTGATGTTACATCTTACTGAAAAATGGAAAGCTGCGTTAAGTTGACAACAAGCTTAGCTGGAGAAATCACATAAAAAGGCATCTGTAAATATAGGAAAGAAAATAAAACAACTAAAGAGAATGAAATCCTTGCCAGCAGAAGTACTAGAAACAATCTACTTCCGCGGAATACTCCCTAGTACAACATATGGAATTGGAGTATGGGGTTCATGTTCACCCCAGCTTTTGGAAGATCTCGAAAGGGTTCACAGAAGAGCGGGGCGTATAATTCACAAAATACCTAAACAGGTTCCACAAGATAAAATCTTAGAGCAAGCTAAATGGAAATCAATAAGCTTCATGTACAAAAAGAGAATTGCATGTCTAACGTATCAAGCTTATTACAGTAAACATCCCGATGTCATAAACGAATTAGTAGTGAAACACATTACAAATAAGAACTTGAGGGACAATATAAAACTAGAAATACCATGGAGCAAGACAAATGCAGGGAAGCAAAGTTTCAGACATAGAGCCCCTATAATCTGGAATTCACTTCCGGAAATAGCGAAAGCATTCAAGACATATGAATCGTTCAAAAAGAACTTACATAATTTTAACAAAATAATTGACACAGTATCTTTTAATGAAACATCAACCGTCTCTTTTAAAGACACAGACACGTTTTTTATAATTAGTATTTTATTATATTTACTTTTGTATTACAAGCAGGTCCACATCAGCTAAATTGCTGCCGGCTTTTTAACCTGCTTCAACAAATAAAAATTTTGACAAAATAATAATAATAATAATGAACTTGAAACAATGAATTTGCAACTGAAGATGACACTCTCCAGCATAAATTTCCAAAAATTATACAACTTAAAATTTTTTGATACTTTTCGCTTTCATTATTTTAATTTCAGTCAAAAATTGCCAAACCATTGTGGATTTTTTGATGAATTATTTCAAAAGACCAGCATGTCAACTTGTAATTCCATCATTTAAATGAACGAATAATATGCTGATCCGAGATAATTTTCAAGAAAAAGACAGTTTTCTTCAATTTTTCAAACATTCACATTCAATTCCATTCCATCGTTCCATTCAATTTTATCATTCCATTCCATCATTCCACTCCATATTTTACAGATAGCATCGTTCTCACTCAATCCTGAACTCAATCCTGAACCGAACCCAGAACAAGAATCAACATAATCAAAGGGTGATCGGTGTGGCGGTCGCTGGACGCTGGTTGTTTCCACGCTTGAACTTTCTCGAAATGCCTCGAATCTATATGGGAAGATTGCCTAGTAGGGTAGCTGAGCGTGACATTGAAAAGTTCTTCAAAGGATACGGACATCTCCGAGAAATCAATCTGAAGAATGGATACGGTTTTGTTGTAAGCTTTTTGTTTTTTGTTTCGTTGATGAGGGGCCTAAAACGTGATCGACGGTATTTACCGGACGTTTTTGACATTCACATGAAGTACCTACATAGACTAGAAGGGCAACCTGATTCCCACTTCTTTATACAGTAAAATAAAAAGCATGTAGCGTAGAGGTGGGAGTAATCGTACAGTTAAGCTATTTAGGCCTATATATTTTGCAATCTGTTTTTCAATGTACAAAAATATCCTCATATTATTTTAGACCAACCCTTTTTGTGTCAAAATATAGATTTTCAAGACATAAAACCTTTTCATTAAATTACAAAATCGTTTTTGTCAGTAGAGTCCTTGCGCCCAAAGTGGCCACCTTTTCAAACATTAGTATTAATAAAAACTCTAGAGAATTGCTCAAACCTCCACTCCCCATAGAAATACTTTCCATTTTATTGTTTATGTCTCGACAGAATTTCAATGTGATATTTCAACTTATTTTCTCAAAACAACAATCCAAGCAAAGAACGATCAAAATGGCCTAAATCAGGAAATGCACCCAAAGTGGCCATTAGGAATTTACTACTGTTGAGCGCCTCCGCAGCCAAGAAGAGAATGTGGTTGGAAAACAAACCA
Organism: Chrysaora quinquecirrha; assembly: GCA_014526335.1. NCBI lineage: Eukaryota > Metazoa > Cnidaria > Scyphozoa > Semaeostomeae > Pelagiidae > Chrysaora > Chrysaora quinquecirrha. The sequence continues at coordinate 47,498 of JACTAT010000043.1, read as the reverse complement.
ATGAAATCGCTAATGCGTCACATAGGGTGGCCAGTTTGGGCGCAGTTCAAGAAATTGAATGCCTTTCAAAAATGTTCACCCGTTCAGTTCAGACGAAAGATAATTCAAAATTCTTTTCTCATATTTCAAGCCAGAGGTCGGAAGTGTCGTTCAAGATCTTTTAAAGTTTGTTTACAGTTAAGATATGGAAATAGGAAACTGGAAGGAAACATTACTTTGAAAAACAAACGATAAAATGGAGGAATACACGCACCTGAAACAAAAGTAGGCCTTGCATGATTCCTTTTTTATTGGATTATTACGCGCTAAAAAAACGAAAAAAATTCATAAAATTAAAGGAAATGGCATCAGCAAACATTTTGGTGGGTTTCAGGAGGAAATAACAAGATTCAAACATTTTGTTTTTATAAATTTCTGCAGACCAGTGGATTTTCTCGAATTGTGCAAGGTGGCCACTTTGGGCGCAAGGACTCTAGTACTTGATGCGAGAGTTTTGGACAGCAGCGGGAGTTTCCGTAAAGTTTGTTATTTGAATGAAAGAGAACAAAAACGCTGCAGTTTTATCAGTTTTTCAGTTCGTGGTTTGGTCATAAGTCCCAAGATATGAAAAATGCTTTTGGAATAAATTTCTAAGGGGCTGTATCTTTTGTAAGCAGTGTCAGACAAGACACTGCTTTAGTGGCCTCGAGTTTGGCTCGAACGCCATTTTTCCAGTCCTTCTCCACTACTAGTTTCTTTTTGGGCTCTCTTCGTTCTGAAGCAACTCTCACAAATCAGCCAGCTTGGCACAAAAAAGAATATAGTTTTGCACTTATCCTGTCGTCCTTTGAATTAAATTTTCTCGAGTGTCCTATTTTGAATTATTCTTTAAAGTCAAAATGTACGATTACTCCTGCTGTACAATTGCTCCCACCTCTACCCTAAATCAAAGTTTTTTGCCCTTTCTTCTTCTTTGCTTTGTTTTAAATTTGTATACTGGGATGTCACTGAATTCCCTATAGCCTTTGCTTTTGTATCCAAGCGCCCAGGCAGTCTCAGGATTTCGCCACATGGCAGCAACAGCCTATTGCAAAAATTTGTGCAAGTAGGTATATAGATCACTTTGGCATGACGTCAGACAGCATTAAAATTTTTTGAAATCACATGATATCGAGTTTTCGATATGAAAATCTTATAAAGCACCCAAAACTTAGTCTAGGTACAAAGTTTCACTGTCCCAGCTCTTGTGTTATTAATTTTATGAGCATTCAAAGTTCTCCATTGCACAAAAGCTTTGACCGCAATAACTGAACTTTGTAAAACTTTTAACCCCACACGGTCAAAGCCCTTATAAAATCGTAAACTTTGGACACTTGTAGAATCAATAATACACGCGCTGAGATAGTAAAACTTTGCACATAGACTAATTTTTGGATGCTTTATACAATTTTTGCATCAAAAGATTGATATCTTGTGATTTCAAAAAATTTAAATTCTACCGAAGTGATCTATACTAGCCATTAATACAGTCAAGGGAGTTCTCCTAATGGTGAATGCAAGTGTTGCAGGAGATTGTCACAAGTATATTAAAGGGTTCTTATGGTCTAGGGGCACTCCACTCCTTGGAAATCTCATACATCTTTTCTTAAAATCCATTGTTTTTGTAGAAATCCCTGGGAAATCCTTTTGTTTTAATAGGAATCTCATACACCTTATTAAGAGTGAAATGCACCTTGACTATGTTTGTTAAGTGGGCTGCCACATATCAGTGCCTTATCAGTGTACATGGTTCAAATTTATTATATTTTATTGGGCAGATTTGGTTTATGCTGACAGGCCAACTTGTCTAAAACAGAGTTGTGTGAAACATGGTGGGCCGGTTTTGTAGTGGGCCAACTTTCCTTGTTACCATGTGCATGATGGATGCTGATGCTGTATTTAAGATAAGAAAAATTACTACGGACTAATCTAGCATTCATTTTCAGAAGAAGAGATAAATACTAACTTAAAATTGACTTCCTTTTTGTTAATTATTTTACAAATCACTGATCACTATACATACAGACATACTTAATGCTGCGAAGGCATGTATAGCCGTCTTGTGCCTGGAAAAAATTTGCTTTTTGAGTTGAGAGTTTTGGGGTTATGAACAGTTTAATCTTTCCTAATTAGCAAGTGTGCCCTTCCACAGACACCCATCTGACAAGTGACAAGTTAAATCAGGTTAAATCATGAAATTACGGAATAACAAAAGAGGCCGCTGTGATACATAACAACTTTAATGTTGTCAAATATCTGATTGGATTATTTTCTTCATTTTACTGATTCTTTTTGTACAATTTTCAGACTGGAAAATTTGATTTTTGCATGGGCAAATTTCAACGCCTGAAAAAGGGCATGCCTAAAAAGTCACTTGACCAATTGTTCTTCTGTTGATGCTAGCTGTTTGGCAAATGAAAAAAATTGAAGATGGAGATGCACCAACACTATCTTAAGCCCCCGACTTACTTGCTACAAGCCAGAGTGAGCTTATTTGGGAGGTTTACCGAATTCCATGCAAGTCTTGCATGTATTTACATGGGAGAGAGCTAAATGAGGCTCAAGGCCAGAATGAGTTAATTTCACTTTTTTATTCCTGGTATGAAATTTAAAGCTGGTGTGAAATTTTTTTAAGTTCATATCTGGTATTTGTAAGAAGAATTTTCTCAGACTGGGGCAAAGTGAAATTTTGGGAAACAAGGAAGCCTTCATTTCTGATTGCATTTCACATCATGGGAAGGCATTTATTTCGGTGCCAAAACAATTTTCCTTTAAGGGCATATTTTTGGTAACCTTCTGTTTTTGGCAGACTCTCAGAATTTTGAAAATGGTAGAGTTACCTGGAAAAAGTGTCGTGTACCAAAAAAAACACGGCTGCCGAAAATCGTAGGCATGTCGAACAAGGCTTTCGTTTCCTCGGTTGCCACACTTGTGAAATTTGTTTGAGCATGCACCATTCTAAGGGATGCCAAAGATTTCAAAAGGGTTGCCCACAAAATTGAAAAACAATCGAACGTGATAGTGAGCTCTTTCTCTGTTGTGAACTGTGACACAGAGGGTAGTAGATAGACCAACAGACCAGCTGAGTGAACATTTCATTCTAAATTACCTTATGCAGCATTATTTTCAACTTGGACAGCTTTGTTATAAGATTACATCATCTCTAAAGGTTTGAAATTAACCATAAAATTACTATTCAACATTCAGAACGAGATTGCTTGCGATGTCTGCAAAACCTTCCAGCTTGGGGGGCAAGGTTTTGGAGGCCTGCCAAACCTGCTGTTTTCAGAAGATGGTACCAAAAAATACTTTTCGATATCTACCGAAAAAAGAGGGTGTCCACAAAACGTGGCCTACGCCATTGGCCTACCATTTGGCGTACCTGTGGCCTACTTGTGGCCCACCGCTGGCCTACCATTGGCTTACCTGTGGCCCACCGCTGGCCTACCATTGGCGCACCTGTGGCCTACTAGACGCATTCTTGTCTTCTGTGGACTGCACGTTTTTTTATAAGAAACTAGTACTATGATGGTGGAAAATTATTTGAAGTAAATCAACGAAGGTAGATGAAAACAATGAAAACAATAGGAACACAAGTGGCGAGTGCCGTTCTTTTGTGCTATGTTTAGACTAGATTGTTATATCCCCGGGGACCTTCATTGCTGGAAAGATCCGACGTGAATTTGAGATTTTGAAAAGTGACCCATGTGTATGACACGGTTTACGATATTTTTGGCCGAATTGACCCATTCATATGATAATTTCACGAATATATGACCCTATTTTCAATTATTTTCTTCCTAGACTTTCAAAAACGACCCATGTGTAGGGAATTTCGATAAAATAAACACAGAGGAGGAAAACCCACCCATATGAGCGGCACATCCAATAACTCCTCACATTGAAGTACCCCCTGGGGCTATATCTCCGTTCATTTACTTTAAGTTCGGAAAACCTTCAAAGGAATAGTGAAAAAACTCTGCAAGACATTAATCGTACAACAAGAATAAACAGCTGATTTAGATTAAAAAAAAACAGTAACAAAACAGTAACAAAACAGTAACAATGCCAACACGTATATCTAACATTAAGACAACAGGCTAAAATGCGTCGAAAATGTTGGTTTTACAATAAACAGAGCAATAGCCTATGAAATCTTGCCTGGTAATCAAGCCTGCTAAACTAATTGAAACAAAATATTAAACCATGCAAATTTAGCAAATAGCTGTGAAAGGATTGAAGGTACAGTATAAGCCTTAATGTTACTCAGATTGCAATCTTGACGCCAACAATGCCAACAGGTCAGCTGTGAGTTGGGATTTGATTTTCACTTCCACATCATCAGCATCAAACTTTGATTTCGTCTGCTGATGCAATCATAAGAAATGTGATAATGCTTATTTTCTAATACTTCCTTCCACGAAGGCTCGCCTCCTTTTGGATGAATAGGAGCGTAGTCCCGTTCTTTGTGTCGTACATATCATCTCATCATATCTTGCTTTTGCACAATTACTGGGGCCTTTTTGAGCTCTCCTGACAGCCAGCACATTTTCTTATGCAACCGGTGATATCAATCAGCTCAAATTGAGTATGAACTGTTGGTGTTACTTTAGGTTTCTGAGGCAGCTTTATGACAACCTTTAAATTTCCTGGAGAGGATGCAACAGCATAGCTTGGTGTGGGAAGGCGATTTCTCATTAAATCTCCAAGCGACTGACCACTTGAAGCGTCAGGTGATCTTGTTTCTGCTTTGTCTTCTAGGCGGAGCTTTTCTTCCAGCGTTTTTGTTTACTTGGAATGTTGTCAGCCTTGTTAAATTTGCGTCATGCTTTTCTGTAACATACCATCTAATGAAGCGTTTACAGGAACCTTTATAGATGGAAACTGCAAGCGTGTGAGCGCAAATCTTTCTGGTGCCAAATCCTAAGCATGTTGCATCACAAACAATGCCACCACTTTTGAGGAGCTTTACTGTATGTGGGCTGCTGCTGGAGATGCTCTTAACGAAATAAGAGTCATCAGAAAATCCTTTCATGATGTTGTCAGGTACTAATGAAGCTGCTTTTTCAGTGAGGGTGCGCACTTCAACAGTAGAAAATATCTTTCGCAACTCTTGGTAGTCATCACTCTCCCCACCAATGGGTCGATTTTCAGTAGTAGGCAGGGAATTGTTGGCATCTTGCAAAAATGCTGAGATGTCTTCGTGTGAGTCATCAAGCTTTTCCTCACTATCTAGATTGCCAATTAAAGATTCATTGTTTGCATCTTGTAAAAGTTGTGGCACGTGAGCATGGGTACATAACTTTTGACTGTCTTGAAGAGAGCCTGATCAATGATGATACGCTTTGCTTTAATTAGTTCATCACGTTCACGCCCTTTTGGAATGCTGAATGGATGATTTTGGGATGTTGTTTGGAACTCTTCCCGCACAGTATAGGGAGACGACATTCCCAAATAAGCACGGTTTGTGTCCTCCGTCTGCTTATCAACAAGAGATTTCATGTCTTCCACAAACTGTGCCATATCAGCTGCCTTGAAGTCTTGCCAGCGCTTTATCTTTGCATTAAGTGACTCTGGGATGTTGTTTGATTGCAACTTTGTTCCAAATCCTCGTCTTTCACTGTCTTCACAAGCATGTGATTTAATATGTCTATCTCTTTGTACTTTTCGAAGTATTCTGAGAACTGCGGCTTGCATGTTCGCTCTTTTTCCTCCAAGGTATCCCATTTCTTTTAAGCCTTTTCACCATCTCTCTGAATTCATCTGAGCTTTGACAGTACACAAGTCCTGACTCTGAAAATATATCGGCAAGGATCTTATTTGTCAGTTGCTGGCTTAAACTAAATTTTGATCTGCACTTATCACTTATGTTTCTTTTTGCATGGATATAGCAGAGGAACTGCAATGAACGTGGGAATTCATGTGCTAATGCCTGCCAAGTGCCTTTTCACTGTCTGTTGAATATCCTTGCAAGTACAATTGCAGCCCTGGTACCTTGAGTTAAGCTTCTGGAAGAGAGTGAGGTAGGTTTCTTTGTCCTTCAACAGACAAAGCATCATGGGCCCAATCATTGCTGGGGAGCTGCCACTTTTCCTGTCAATCAATGCTGTATTTTTGTAGCATGTTGTTAGCAAGAAAAAAGGACCCAGCTCAAAAGTGATGTCAGCATAAAGTAACGATTTATAACCATCACTGTCATTACAACAAAAGTTTATGATGTCATCAACTTGTGTGTCTGTGAAAAGAACAACCTTTGCCGAGGAGTCATCTAAAGAATATGTTCGAATATATCTCTCCTCATCATCATCACAATAAGCTCGCATTTGTGATGTTATTGAATAAATTGGATCTTCAACTTTAGAAGCTGCCTTGCCAGCATAGTAAGACACTTGTCTGCGGTTTCTTGGGAGCTGCCCAGCAGCTTCTGCTCCTCCAAGCCCCCCTACATCCCTTGAAACGTTATGAAAAGCTCTTGATGGCACACTTGTTGCAGATTCCTTGGAAATTTTCACTTTGGTACTCTGATAGGTACGCAGGAATGGGATGTTACACTTGCTGTTGCCATGGGGCTTTACAGTTACTGAATGCTCCTCACCAGTGAATTGATAAATAATGGCGACAATGTTGTAATTTTGACCTTGGGGATCAGTTAGGCTCACCATTGTTTTCTTCAAAGCATTGTCAGAAAGATTAACGAAAGGTCTTCTAACAACTTCATAACTCCCTTCTTTATCTCTAGCAAAAGAAAGGGACACAGCATTGCCGTAACTGTCTCTGTTAACATTGTACCATTTATTAGACGTTCTTGATTGATCCCACGCTCCGAGATCATCACATGTGACATCTCTAGGATCATTCAACTTATCAAGGTCTACTAAAAGCACACATTGGTGGAAACGCCTCTTGGCTGGGTTGAACTGACATGTTCTGGATACTTAGTCAAGGCATTTAACATAAATGGAACAAGAAAATCATTACCAAATGACTTTATAAACGCATGGGAAATTTCAATCATGCCTTTGTTCTCCTTATGCTTGATGGCAGTCTCGTCCATGAGGAGTGAACCAGGAAACGAAGCAGCTTCAGTCTTACCAAAAGTTGTCGATGGTACTTCTGTTTGGAAAGAGAAATACATTTACTGGAAACCATTGCAAAATCACACTATAAGTATGGGCCAGAGAATATTTAACTCAATTATCCTTTGTGAAATATATTGTTGTGCGGCCTTATTCTAAATAATTATTAAAATATAAAATATAAAAATTATGCTCACCTGGAGCTCCCAAATTTAAGTTTAGGGAATTCCTCCTCAAAATCTATGGATGAATCGTCGCTGCTGCTCTAGGAAAAACAAATGAACAGAGTTGTAATACTGAAAAGGAGAGTTACTTTTGAAATGCTAGAGAACTATATCAACAGTCAGCTCTGTCTACTTTAGATGGCATAAGCAATATTTAATGCCTTAAAATTACAAAAAGTCGAGCCAACCTTTCACTGTGTGAGAGGGCTACTTGACCCACATTTGTACAAGGGTGTGAATACAAATTTTATTGCTCAAACAACCTTAATGATATACATTTATACCAGTTTTATTAAATGACTTACCAACGAGGCCTTTGTTGTGACAGGCTTGCTTGGAGATTCCAGTCCTTCGATTGCATATGTTATCTTTGTTCTAAAAGATACACCAAATTATCAAGTTGACTGTTGCAGAGGAAATTGCATTGTAAAAACTTCATATTATATGGTCTTTCAAACATAAATTTTATCAACCTGCCAATGTGTAGACTATACGATTTACATTTTCAAACAAATTTTCAAACATTTTCAGTGTTGTATTTTATTTCAAACAAATTAATATTGAATCAAATGGACTCACATTTCTAAATCTGAATCATCTCCGCTACCTTGGTCCAAGCCTTGGATGTCCATATTGTCCTAGGAAGATGAGAACATACTGTAAAGACATGATGTATTATAATTATAGTGAAGTCATGCATGAGACAACAATATAAGCAATACCGCCCTAGGACGCCACCTTTCAGAGACATAATTGGTATGAAAAGAACTTACAACTGCTACCTGCTATGCAAAGAATCTTCAATGATAAATCATGAATTGTGAAACTTCATCTTCCCCACTTTTTGGAGTAAAACCAGAACTCTAAGAAGCTGCTGGACTTGCCTACAGTGTGGCTATTCAGATAGTTTCATGAGTTCATCCAAATTTTTAATAGCCAGCTTGTATACTGATGTTACTCATGATCCTATTTTAGAAAAGAAGGGGGAAAGAGCAATAATTTGTTTCACATGAATAGGCCTAGCATAAGAAACTTGTGACTATAACTCCTTGAAGGGGTTATGTAATCCTCGTCCGTCCTCGATCTATGAAATGTTGAAGAATCTCTTCGCTCAGAATATAAAGTTCAATAAAGTAATAAAGAATCCTCGTGGATTCTGTGTGAAAGGGAATAAATTTACACATACCTTTGTTCAATTTGGATGCAAATTGCAAACATAACCAGTGGAAGTGAAGCGGAAGCCTCCTCGTGACATCGGACGAGGTTGGAGGTTGCTGTTGCTGTTCAACCTCGTCTGGGGAGCGAACTACGCGAAACGCAAAAATAAGTCTAGAAGGTCTAGAAGGCCACAGGTGCGCCACATGTAAGCCAATGGTAGGCCAGCGATGGGCCACAGTAGGCCACAGGCAAGCCAATGGTAGGCCAGCGGTGGGCCACAAGTAGGCCACAGGTACGCCAAATGGTAGGCCAATGGCGTAGGCCACGTTTTGTGGACACCCGAAAAAAGAAGGCATCTGCTGAAAATGGAATGTGACCAAAAAATATGCCCTAATTGTCCTGAATTGCTTTTGAAGTTTCAAAGTCTGATGTGACATGATAAGTTGCAAGTAGGGCAGAAAATAAAGTTGTAAAGCTGTACTTACAGCTGTTAGCAAAAATTGAATCATAGAAATAACCAGGGGGTTGGTACTTGAAGCAAATTTGGACAAAATAATGTGTCTTCTTTGTCAGTAATTCTACAGTATAATACTGTAATAAGATAACAGCAAATTACTTTTTGATAAAATGGAAACTTACCCTGTCTTGACCAGGGGGCTAAAATAGCCCTCCATCCACATTTCTTTGCACAACTCAAAATGGATCAAACAAAGGTTGATGAATATTCTTGACTTTTCCTAAAAATTAGAGGCTATCATTTTGATATTGCAGTTTCCATGGTTACTAATGACCTGTTACCATAGGACCTGTTACCGTGTTGAAAATCACTATTGGACAAACAGAATATATTTTTCTGACAGTAATTTGTTTTATTTTTCGGCACAACTTTATTGTATTTTTACTGCAGGACTCCACAGTTTCACATTTGGGTTGCAGGTCAAATCTTTTTCAAACTCAACCTGTCAATCAATCAATCAAAAATGTTGACAGTGGTTTTAAAACCAAAGCCTTTTCTTGCCATGGGAAGTTGCTTGCTCAGGGATCTTCCTTTGTGGATTTGTACGACAAATCACATAACATTTTTTAAAGGATGCTTTAAGAGCCTGGCAAAGCATTTATCATTAAACGAGAGCATTTTATTTAGATTGTCTAGAAGTAGGTTGATTCTCCCCACAAATCATACGATAAGTTCAAGTTGCAGCAACATGTTACAGAATAGTTGCTTGGAGATACCCTCTACATTTACAGTCATTTTTTTTGTAAGAAACTATGCTCTGAGCCATATAGTAGGGTTCCTTAACATTGGGCATAATTTTTTTGATAAAAGTTTCTTTGAAATTTCGAAAATTTTGTGGTGAAAGAGTTTAATGTGGAGTATAATGTTCTAAGCAGTCAAAATATGGACATTTTCCGGAAGTGACCCCAAGTTTAATAACTTGTTCAGATGATTTAAAAAACAATGAATAAAATAGAATGCTGAATTTCAGAGTGGAAAAGCGGAAATAGTTTCTTAGGTTTTTGTGTTACGTTAGTCCATACAGAAGAGTTTCTTGATTGTCAGGAAAGGCATGTGTAGTTTCTTATAGTATGTTTCTATTAAGAAAAAAAATGAGTGATAACAGACCTTGGGTGCCTGCTGGTGCCCTTTACAGCTATTTCTTCACCACGGGGTACATGGATGTATTGGGATGTGCGTCCGAGATTTTCAGACCCACTTAGAATGTAGACACGGACCCTCTAAGAAAACTCTCTAGTAGACAGGACATAAAGTCTAACAATCTTACAAAATGCCTAATTTTACTTTTTATTTTGATTATATGTGATTATTTTTTTGGAAAAAAGTTCCCCAAAAACGTTCTTGAAGAGAATTGCAGAAGAATGGAACTGTATTAATATCGATCGAAATTAAATTTATTTCTGTTTTCGTTATGTTCACTGGCGAATTGGTGATGTTTTTGAAGCATTGGGTAAACCTCATAGAAATTGTAGTATTACATTTGGAACGAAAGTGGAAAACTATTGGAAAATATATGGAGAAATTTAGACAAGTGTTCTCAAACAAGAATCAGAGGATCTAACAAGTGATTTTCAAGCTAGAAGATCACAAGCAGAAGACAAATAAAAGAAAACAAATTTCTTTAATTCGTAATAAAAGAAGGGAAGCGGACGGCTGATTGTATTATCAAGCGGGACTTCGTAGATGCGAACTGGAAAGTTCTCGTCAAAGGATTCATGCAAGGACTGAACTGTTTATTTCTAAACCGACTTACAGATTTCACGAGGCCGCAAAAAGATTGCAGGTATTGCAAAGTGAACAGCCTTTTGATCTTTATGCCACTGATATTTATTATCATAAAAACTGTTACCTTAAGTACGCAATAAAATGGCCTTCTAGTGTTGAAAAAGAAGAATCTTCGAAAGACAAAGAAAAGGAATTCATAATCGAAGATTTCTTCAGAGTGGTGGAATAGGAAATATTGGGGGAAAAGGAGGCATATCTTCGTCACTAGTTTTCATTAGACATAAAGCTTATATGCAAAGAAAATAACTTTGAGTCAATGAAGAGAGAATTAGTCAAGCAATTTGGACCTGATATTGATTTTTTGACAACAGCGAAATACGTTAGTGTTCATTCAGCACTCATGAATCCCGGCGAGTATAGCGTTGCAACACCTTGTCCATGGACTGAGTGATATGGCCAACATTCGTTCGTTTGCGAATTTCATCAAGAGCAAAGCCAAAGAGCGAGAGCCAGAAAGTTTACCAATAACTCCTGATAAAATTATTGCAGACTTCAACAAGGGCCCGATGCCTGAATAAAACAATATTACTTATGCCACGATGTATCCGAATTTTAAGATCATCGGTGAAGGTTATGCCATTACGCAGTCAGGTAACATTGCCAATAGGAATTGATCGATTGCATCAGATTTGTCAGGTCAGGTTCACTTTGTTGGTCCTGCTACTGGTAACATTGTAGCCCAGTACAACCTGCCGCATGGACGGGTAGTCGGCGTCTAAACTGGCTCCCCCACTGGTTTTTCCCGTGAGGAGGGTGGCATGACACCCAGCAGGACGAAAAATAAGACCTGTTAAAGGGCGGATGAGCTCAAATTGAGTCAACGGCCATCATGCACTGAACTTAAGTTCAATGGCGGTTCTGACAAGTCAACACGACATCAGCTCCGGCACCAAGCAACGAGTCGTTCCTGCGGCCATCTCAGCTATGCTGTGTTGTCGATGAACAGGACTTCTCGCCAAGGGACGCTGCTCTGCGCCAATCAGCGTCGTCATCCAAGGCGTAGCCTCACAGATTTAGTTTTATGGCAGCACAGAGATCAGATTGGCAGTCGCTAATCACTCGCCAGAAGAATGCAAAACAAGTCGTGCTTTGAACAACAATACACAAACTTATTAGTAATAAAGAGGCAGCCAAACATCTCCCGGAGTATGTCTGGAAAGTCCAGACAAGAAAATGCCCCAAGGAAAAGAATAGCTAGAGTTTTTTCACAACAACGAAAATAAGGAAGATTTTATTTGACGTGCAAGCTCATTTTTCAGAAGTACAGACGGCAGACGATTGTTGAAGATCCCGCGTATCACCAACTGCAATGAGGAAACTTGGCTGATTCGAACTTGTTGGGGAGACGAATCCAGAACTCTATTGTTTAAAACTTAAGGCTAATCAGGTTTACAGCCAAAGCGCATCGCGCATGCAAAATGTGTGTGTTGTTGACGATGGCCGCAAAAGTCTCGCTCCTTGTTGAACAAATTTTATTCAAATTCTCTCCTATTGCCTTTGTCTGTGTGGTGATTTAAGAATATATTAGAAAATGAAAAACTGAGTATAGTAAAATTGACGACCTTCTAACAGTCTTAAATGCTGTAAAGTCTTGACCTCAGTAGGACGTTTTAGGCCATGCGGTCTGTCCGTGTCCTCTCCCTTTCTTCACTGCGGGTTTCATTTTACACGCCACTCTATGCTGTTTTTATTTTTTACCAAGCCAACCAACTGCAACCATTGACAAAATATTTCCAGCTTTGTTTATGTTTTCTCTTTCCATTTTTGAAAATCTGAAAATTTCGTTTCCCTTTTCTCGGCAGCTCCAGCTACGCTTCTCAGGGCAAGGAGGGAGGCCGTAGGGGGTACGTGAATTTCCTGGGACTTACTGCGTCTCATCTCCTCAACAAAAACGGATAGAGTGGAATGAATGCGAGATTACAACTACGAGGAAGCAGACACGAGACTCGTGTTACTGATAGAGGTCATGCGTTTACATTCAGCTCAAGATAAATCCCCTGCTGTCATACTTGCAAAAGATACAGACGTGCTCATGAAGATTGAGCACGAGAAGTATGTTGATTTACCACTAATGTATTTGACAACTTTGGCCGTGATATGAATGAAATGGAAGGAGCTTCAGATAGTTCTAATTATAGTCAAAAGAGAAATCCATTACCATTGATAGAGGATTTCTCTATTAACTATGTTCTGACTGGGAATAAGACTTTGCGACATCGGAAGAAGAAAAAACGCACTCTTCCGACAGTGACTTTTTACCTTAGATCATTTTGTAAATAGTTTTGCAGCGTTTGGATTTATTGTAGCTGAGTATTTGATCATTCATTTCAAGCCCGCATTTTAGCGTGGTATGCTATCTTAAGACTAAAAAGAGAAGGCTTTGGGAAGATTTAAGTCATTTCTATTTGCATAACCCAATCCGAGTAACAACTTTCAAGTTGCAACTTGGACGGATTAATTTTGTGGTCGCTGCGGAGGAGGAAAGTTTCAAATATGTAGCAAACTAATAAACTGCATATTATTAGAAAGGTCCTGTTTTGGCAATGCCAAATATGCAATTTTGAGTTAATATTTTAATAGATATTTCTCCCGAAAATGTATTCTTTGTCCAGCTGCTCACAAAATCTCTTTTCTGTTTTAATCACGCCCTTTGTTTCTCGTCTTTTTCTTCCATCTTGTTTCAAAAACCCCCAGACACGTCGACAGCCCCACACGTGAGGTAGAAGGAGGCTAAGGGGTATTCCCCGTTGAACAAACCACAAAGACAAGGCTTTGGTCATATAACCCATTGAAAGTTTGACAGGTTGATTTTGAAAAGGATACAACTTTTACTGACGGCAAAAAACGCAAAATTTTTTGCTGTCAGCAAAAGTTGATAATCATTGAGCACTGATATTCAAAGTTCTGTCTGCAAAAATATAAAGTCGTGCAGTAAAAATATGAGGACAATGCCAATTCGGCTTCTCCTTCAAAACTAATGAACTTCGAGCAGCATCTGGGTATAAATTCCACTTTGTTTAGGCTATCTCTTCGGCCAGTTTTGGACGTTCGTACTTTGAGGAGTTGCATATGAATGGTATACCCGAAAGTGTTTCCGTTGTTTATTGCAATTTTGAGTTTTTTACTACTCAAAAACGATTTTAAGTATAATCAAAACCGAGCTATGAAAAATTTCAGTTTCTATTTTTATGCGGCATAACTGTAACGCAAATGCTACGTATGAAACCAATACCGACATTAATTTTTACTTTGCCACTACTTCGCCACTACTCCAGCAGCTCTGCTGCATAAAACGCCTTCACTTCATTTCAACTGATTTAACTTCGACAAACAAATCCAGAGTCGGTGTTAGGGCGAAGGTACATGAACTGGACCCAAGATTAGCTATACTGAGAATATGTTTGGGTTGCCATGTTAGTAAATGTTAGTAAATTAACTTCATACATCAAACGGAGCCATAAACTTGTTGAGAGTTGAAAGATTGTTTCCCTCAACAAAGAAGGCGTACCACCCCGGATAACGTATGTACGGATGATATCCCTCCGCTGTACTGCTCATACGTTATCCGGGGTGCGTACGCTTAACATTGTATTGTACGGGCATTATAAAAATTCAATAAGAAATTTTGGCTAAATATTAAGCTTGTTTTAAACTTGCATTTCTGCATTCCTGAACCTTCTCTGCATTTCGTGCCCAAAGCATATTTTGCAGAGGCAAAGTTGTTATTTTTGGCCATTAAATAGTCACTGAAATTGTTATTTGCTTATAAAACTTATTTTCGTTATTAAACTCAAGTATTGATTAATGAGTATTTTCACAGTTTGCTTTTTATTCCGTTTGTTCTTCAGGATTTTGAAGACTATAGGGATGCTGATGATGCTGTTTATGATCTAAATGGGAAAGATCTTATGGGTGAACGGTCTGTATCTACACATTTGTCTGATTTTCTTTTCGAAATTGAGAGTCTCAAGCTTATCAGTTTGTGTTTATTGTTATCAAATCCGTTAAATCCCGTTACATTAATCTATTTGAATTTCCAGAGTGATTATCGAACATGCAAGGGGTACCGAAAGAGGCCGTGGTGGAGTTTTCACTGGTGTTGGACGGACAAGGAAGCAAAGAGCTTTAGAGCGGTAAGTGTTTTAGACCTTTCCTAAAAAATATCATCGAGGTACCAAAAATCTCTTAGACCTTTCCTAAAAAATATCATCGAGGTACCAAAAATCTCTTTGAGATTTGTGTCTCCGAACATCCTGTTATAGTTTGTGAAAGATTGGAAAGATTAGAGTTACCCTGACAGATCATATTTATTATTGCTCTGCGGAAAAGCAGGGGTGGCTTGCTGCATTAATAATATTACTACTCCAATGTCTCTTTTTTCTACTGTAAATAAATATTAAGTCACGAAGTTTTAACCTTTTGTATCTTGGACTTTAGGCAAGTACGAGAGAGAATCTGTGAGAAATAATGTGCTTTTGATTCATCAAAAAAACATGTTGTACAATCAAAGAGAAGCAACACAACACTTTTAGCAACACATGCTTATACAGAAGTCTGGGCCGAGCCCCCCTGGGAAGAGTTCAATGACCTAAGGCAGAGTGTGATCACAGTGAACCAAAGAACCTGTTGAGCTTACTTCACAACACAACACCATAAACATAGATATATATAATATTAGATAACTCAGAGTCTTGGTTCCACAATTTCCCTTGACATTATAAATATTATGGCAATGTTATCAGGCTCTACTGTGAAGAAGAACCGCCGCAATAATTGCCAATAACAATCTGGTATCTCGTGTTATAAGAATGAGGTCACTAAAAACATCCCCATACGTTGAAAGGATATTCTCTTTGCTTCTATTTAGTGGATTTGTACATCGTCATTCAGCCGGTGTGTTATATCATTGCTGATTTAATGAGCATCTCAACTCGAGAAGAATTTTTCCGAATGCAAGATGTATTGGATATTAATGAGCGATTGCGTCATCGTTACGAAAATAGATAACTCTGATTGGACTCTAATTGCTGAACTCAAATTTCTTGCTGACCAATTAGGTTTACTCGAATGTGACAGAATCGCGTATGATTAACGATGTTTTTACGCGAAGTTTAGAGCTTTGTCGCAGAAGCCTTAACACGCAGGACTTTGGTGGGCTCATCCCAAACAAGATGCTGATCAAGGTGAATTCTGAGATATTTTACATTCGTGACAACCTCAACAACCTCCTCAACTCGAGAATCAGCAATGACAAAAGAAGGATGCTGTATCTTAAGGTTTGGCCTCGATCCTACCACCATAGCTTGAGTTTTAATAACATTCAAAGACAGCTTATTTTCTTGTAGCCATTGCTTCAGGTGGCCCAAGTCTCTATTAAGGTTATCGTTGAGATCTTCGACGTTTTTTGAAGAATATGATAAGGTGGTATGATCAGCATGCATGGTGATTTGACTATTTTGCAGGGAAAAAGGAAGATCATTAATATAGAATAACATGCAAACCATGTATTCTCGGGACCGACGATACTATACTTTTTCAGTTTTTGAAGTAGAATTTCATGATCTACAGTGTCAAACGCTTTTTAAGGTCTATGAGAACCATTGCTGTATACTGACCCTTATCCATGTTAAAATACCAGTCATTAGTACAGTTAAGCAAACAGGTGACGGCAGAGTGCAATGATCTAAACCCAGACTGTTTGGAATAGAGAAGTTTGCGGAATAAAGAAGTCACAACATATATAACTTCAAATGCTCACCTATACCGTAAACATAGGCTATTTTCACGTTTTTTGATACTGAGGAGCACTTAAATTCACTTCTAAACACTGACCATCGTTTCCTACTTGGTTGCCATGGCGACATAATTGAAACAATGGAAAGGATATGAGTGTCAAAAGATGCGCTAATAAATTTTAGTAATTGTCAATAAGTATCAAGGATAAAAATCTCCAAATCAAACACGAAAGGTAACGTTTCAATATTTTTATAGATAAACACAGATCATAGAGTATTACAACTTGATTAAAACTTCTCTTCCTTTCCTCAAAAAGTCCAACTGAGAACTTCTCAAAATCGTCACGCTTGTTCTCTATTTCAAAACAAAACATTCTCAAGTAGACAGGCTATTTTGCAATCTAAGAAAGTGCCTGCCCTTTGCCTCTAAACTCGATTCCCAGGAAAATCAACCACGCTGAATCGTTTACGACCACGAGCCAAATCGAAAATACCTTTTACCTATTGTAATTTGCTTGATAGCCACTCAGCATGAAACAAGATGTCAAATATAGATAGAACACATGGGGAGCTTTCGATTTGCAGTGTTTGCATTTTATGACATTCCCAATGTTACAATATTGATGATGGCGTCATCCGTCCGTAGTTGGGATGTTGTTGAAAAAAATTGTGCATTGTTGTGATACCAGCATAAATTTTGACGAAAAGTGGCATTTCGACACTCTAAAAAGATAGGATATGGACCCCAACTGAGAAAAGCTCGCTTGTGCTATTTGTAGACTGGGGATAATTGGTAACAGGCCTCTGCATATGCTATAACACTAGTTTTGTTGCAAACTGTAACAAAAGCATCAAATTTGGCGAAAACAGACATTTGGATATGCTAAAGAAGATAGGATATGGATCCCAATTGAGAAATGCCCCCTGCATTACACCCATCTCTTAAGTTTACATTCGAAAGGAGCAAAACAACTGGATAAAGGACCAAGGAACTGGATAAAGGAACGGGACTGAAGACCATGAATTATTTCAGGACTAGGGAGCATCAACAATAACAAAACTGAGGAACAGGACCATGGAACGGGATTGAAGATCTGAACAATAACAAGACTGAGGAGCAAGACCAAGGAATTGGACTGAGGACCATCAATAATGTCAGACCATAGAGACAACTGCAGTACACTAACTAATTTGAAACTTAGGCGCACACGAGAGCACTTATCTTAAGCAAAGTATCCAACATGTTTGATATTTTTGTCATTTAAGGCACTTTGCTTACTGTGTGCGGCGGAGAAAGCCATTTGCTTACGATCGGGCAACAAAGCCGATGCGATTTGTCGCCTAAAGACCAAGACAATGTAGATCCTTTCCTTCTTTGGCACATCGGCTCCCCATCGAATCCACAAATTTCTATATGAAATAGGCTCATTTGATAGATTTAGAAACCGTCATTCAGGGTATTTTCTTGTATATTACTGGGATCGTACGTAAGCAAATAGATTTCGTCCGCCGTACACCGTAAGCAAAGTGCCACGAATGACAAACAATATCAAACACCTTGGATATTTCGCTTTTTGCCTCGAATGACACATTCCTTACCAAAAAGCCGCCGTTTAAGCAAAGTGCCACGAATGATACTTTGCTTACGCAAAGGGCTTTCGTGTGTGGCAAGCATTAGGAACATCATTGTTGGCTAAGGACCTTGGATTAAAACAGAGGAACAGAAGCGTGGCTGGCACCAGGAAATGGACCCTGGACTCAAGATTAGAAACTAGGAGCTAAGTGAAGAGGCAGAGGTCGTTGAAGCGGAGCTTGTTGAGGCAGAGGCCCTTGAGGCGGATGTCCTTGTGAGACAGTGATCAGAGACGGGCATGGGCTAGTTCAAAAGAATTTCCATGACTCATACTCGCAAAACTGACTGAAATTAACTCAACTATTCAAGGTCTGCCTTGTTGAGATCTATCTGGTTATTACTTACTGCCTTGGTTTTAAAGATTTTTTCTTTTTAGTTTTTCATTTTTTGGGACTTCTCTCTTGATTCGATTATCTACCTAGAGAAAAACTCCTTCTTAATTAACCAATCTTAAAAAAATGATCATGTAAATTAACGTTTTTAATCGTTAATTTTTTTATATTGTTAGCGTTCAGTTCTTAGCGTTTAAGTGTTTTGTATCTTGCATGTAATTTACGTTTTGAATCATTAATTGTTTAATATTGTTAGTGTTCAGTTCTTGGCGTTTAAGTGTTTTGTATCTTGCATGTATCCCAGTTTTAGTGTATTTGTTGTTTATTTACATTTAGGATTGGTTGATAATAAATGTTTAGGAACATTGCGACTGCGAGATAATGTTCAATTAAATTCAATCCTTTGCTCTTTTCGTAGTTCCAGGGCATTTCTAATTTTCCGCGCAGAGAACACGGAGCCAGTGAAAGAGACGAGTGTTACGTGTTAACAATCTACTGAACTAACTAACATTTCTAAATGAAAGCTGTGCAACGAAAGGGAATAAAATCATATTGCCGACGTAAAAGTAAAGAGAGTAGTTGAGCTAGATTCTAAATAACGATATTGTGTGGGAAGGAGACAGAAATCGGCCGAGGAAAAACAAATTGGAATCACCTTTTGTAATGAAACAGCTGCGAATGACGTAGTGGGGATGTCAATAAAAAGGAGATACGAATTCGGGCGGAAAAGAACTTTGAGAATAAATGAATAGAAAGAGAATAGCTTAAAAATTGAAGAAAAGACCTAAATTTTGCATTTTGATTTTACTACAAATGAAAATGAGACTGGCAGTAATCCATACTTACTGAAAATGGGGAACCACACAAAACGACCCAATACCACCCAAATATATCAAAATACTCTTAAACGTGCCATAACCAGATAAAAACCAGTTTTGGGTGGTTTTGATCTGGTTATGGGTCATTTTCTGTCATTTTGGGCTCTTGTGTCCTTTTAGATGGTTTTGGGTAGTTTTGGCTTGTTTCGCGTTTCAGAAAGTACTGGCAGTAATCCCAATTTCTAGGACATTTCCCAGTTCTGTATTCGGCAACGCCTGTAGTATCTAATATTGTTTCTTAAATGAATTATGGTCTAACTGTTAATCAAATATCTGTCATAGGTATGGACCCCCTTTGAAAACAAAGTACAGGCTGATTGTGGAAAACCTTTCCACCCGTGTAAGCTGGCAGGTAAACTACTCTTCATTTGTTAATCTTGCACACGTTTCTTTCCTTGCTTGTTTTACTCGATCAAAAGTTCTGAACATCTTTTTTATGCTGATCAGCACAGTAAATTGCCTTCGATAGGAGAAAACCTTTCGCTAATTCCTCACTTTTTAAATAAAAACTAAGCTTAAAATCAATGCTTCTCTCAATAAATGCCGCACCAATGCAGGTCAAAGCTGCAAAAATTAGGTTCTGTCAGGTTACCTTTTGAAGCCCTTTTTTAACAAAAAGCGAGACAGAAACAATGGTTTGATTTCCTTAATCTTGAACTCAAATTTTAAGCCCAATCCATCTTGGTCGCTATTGACGGCAAGTGTTACTGAAATTTAACCCATTATTCTTAAGTTAAAAGCTTTTTAATATTTTGTTAAATCTTTCTTCTAAAGAACAGTATAGCATATTTTATCTGTTCGTTTTCATGAAGGCCTCTCTAACGAACACCATAACAATGAAGCCTTTTAAATTGTTGCCTGAAATAATGCATTGCGAGAATGGTGTTTTGATAGCAAATTTTAAATTGCATTATAAACAGGCTTGAAATCGCTAAAGATTACTTTCATGAAGTTCATTTTAACAATTTTAGCAAGATTGTCTCTTATTAGTTGGTTTTAAAACATCTTCGAGGATTATTAATGCAAATGTATATTTACATCTATATTGAAAGGACTCTTCAACAAAGGTATTCAAGTTGTCTCGTGGCTTGTTATGAAATGGCGACATTTTAATATCACTCGCCTAATTACCAAAATTATCTAAAGGGAATCGACACCCTTAGTGGCGTATGCGCAATCTATTTTTATCTCAGATAACGTCTCTGTTTTCCACTAATGAACAACGACTGAATGTTTTGTCCGGAGTAAAAATCATGACCGTGACAAATTGTATTGTGAATTCAAAGAATTTCAATAGGCTGTTTTTAAAATTCCAAATATACCAGTGTTGATTCCCTTTAATGTCGACAATTTTTTGTCAATATTTATACTATGATTGTTATAATATCAAATGATTAAATTGTAATCGAAATCATAAACAATTAAAATAAATTATAATGAGAACATTGTGATGGAGCAATACACAAATAACGGCCAAAAGATTCTAGCTACATTGAGAATTCGTAGTTACAAGAAATAACATACCAAGAAAAATTGAAAAAATCTTAGAAGGCATGGTACCCTTTGTTGACATAGTGTGAACTTAAATCCTTTGTTGAAGAGGTCTTTCCCCCCGCCCTTAATTAAAGCAACTTTTATTGCAAGGTGTCCTCTGCTGACAAATAATCCTTCAAAATTTTAGTGATGCCCAAAGCAATGATGTTATGCGATGAGTATCTTGATGATCACCTGCCATCATTAGAAGGTCTAAGACAACCTACCTCATATTAGCCCTGATGATGATCAAAATGACAAAACAACCACAAAGTGGATGATATTGATGATCATGATGATGACAAAGACAATCATAGTGAATTGACAACGACCACGATGATGAATGTAATGATGACGATGATGATGATGGTGGTGGTGATAATGATGATGATGATGATTATGATGATGATGATGATGATGATGATGATGTTGATGAAAATGATGATATATTAATGATGATGATGATGGTTGAGATATATTAAGGACCATAATGGTGATAATCATGATGATAATTACTGTCATTATGATGAGAATGGTAATGAAGAAGGCCACGATGGTGATAATGATAGCAATAACAATATTGATGATGATGCTGATTGCGATGATGTTCACAAAAAAGAAGGACTTGTATGAATAACCATTCCATCCGCTCTTTTCTCAAATGCCAGATTCGTCTCAGTCTTGCTGTAGCTAGACATCAATATGTGAGAATCACATTGATGTCTCACAAGTGATAACCACACGGCCTCAAGAGCTAAGCTGACTAGTGAGTAACTGCCATGCACTGAAGTCGTGTATATGACTATGTAAGTGTACGGAAATTACTCACCAGCCAGCTCACTTCTCGTGCGAGAAACCCTGGTTAGATTTACGCACTTTTCACTTATGATCTCTAATAAGAAGAAGCATGTTTGGCATTTGAGAATAGAATGACTGATGAAATTGAAAGGCCGAATAACAGCATGTGTTCATGTGATATTAGCGGAACTGCATCCGTTTCTGTACCTTGTGCCACGTACCAACCATCAAAGAGGATGACTATCATGGCAATGCGAAGGACAAAAGTAATGGCGATGACCAAGCGCAAGTACAGTGAGACTTTGCACAAAGATTAGGTCTTGGGTGCTCTATACGATTTAACTTTCAAATGCTCGATTTCTTTAGATTTTGAAAATATCCATCCTGCCAGCCTGTTCTTGAAAACGTCTATGAAGGTTGACGAAGACCACAAATCCTTACACGAACTTTACCTTTTTACGCCTTACGCAAACTGTAGCAATGTTCTACCGACGATTTCCGAAAGTTTGTTCGTGTCGTTTCACATCTTGCGAAATTTTTTTTTATATTTATTCAGTCGCATCAAATCATTTTGTCCTGTTGCTAGGCAAGGCTTGTAAACGATTGATGGATTGTTTTCCAAAAACTAGCAAATTGCTTAGCTTTCTAGCTTACATAATTAACATTAAAATAGTTTCCGACCCCCTCCCAAACTGCTGCTTAATGTTATAAAGATATAGTTGAATTATTATTTTTTTCTTCATATTCGATTATTTCTGTGATGTTATCATTCGCATAAACTGCTCCAATTTTTTAACCACTCCTAACTACATCTCATTATTACATATCCTTTGGATATTCTCCCACGCTTGGTTTGTAAATGGGCACGTACAACTAGTTTTGCTGAAATGGTATGACGAAATAGTAAGTTATGTCGGATACAGTCCTTTTGAGAAGAAATTTGATTTGATGTTGATCCTTTGACTCCCTCTTTCATAGTTCTTTGCAAAATCGCTTAACCCTATTCTGACCGGTGGATTTATTTACTGGTTTCTTTAGCTGCTTAAGTCTTGTTTTGCTAGTCTAGATGTTGCCATTTGCAAACCTTTTGTAACAGCATCCTCTTGGAGAACAACTGCGTAGTCTATATGCTATATGATTGGTACTGTAGCCTGTGTGGTATATACCATGCTTTATACTTCGACTCAATTTTAATTCATTTTGAAATCCTTCTAAATGATAGGGGGCTTGTCGCCCTGCCACTCCCTAAGGTATTTGTCGGATTGATGCAATCTGCCCCCAGCTCGGCGGAGTTCAGCTTGAACAATGAGATTTATCGACAAAAGGAAGGTGTATCGACCCGAATGTAACATTTTTATCCAAAACCTCAAAGCCTTGCATCCTCAAGGAGCACAACAACATCCTTCTTACCTTTTCTTGATGTTTTTGTTGAAAGCACTGCTACTTGATTGCTCACCAGTATATACAGGTAACAAACTTTTAGCTACCTCTATATTTTCGTTGGGATCACTTTAGTCCAAGAGAGGAAAATTAACCTCACTAACGCTCCTGTTCATCGGGCACATATGATTTGCTCTAAAACTCGACTTGATTCGGAATATGACAAAATAAGATCAACTTTAATCGACAACGGCTATCTTGAGGACGTTAGTTCGGATTGTATTCGCAAGTTCGCAAGTTTTTTGAGCTGACAGAAAGTATGGTCCGCAAAAGTGCCCCGTTTACCTAAAAATGCCTTTTATAGGCAACGTCTCGTTTCGATTCGGAAACCAAGTAGTAAAGGCCATTACTAAGTTTTTCGCTGTTGCTAACCCTCTACCCGAATCGATCACCACACCCTTCAAAAACTCAACAAAACTTATTATAAAATCTTCAGAGCTTTCCCTTGCAAGAAATAATAGAATTCAAAGACTCTTGATCGGAAGAAAACACAGCTAGGGAGAAGAAGGGGAAGAAAGAATTGCGCTCAATTGACAGAGAAAAGGAGAAACTACTGGCTGAAATTCCGCGTGTTAGTTTCTCCCACGAGAAAAACGTTATTACCTGCTTGCAGTCTCAAGCGAGGGAAATTTTAATCTTCAAAAAGATGAACGCGATTCAAGGGAGTGAACGGCCCCTGGCTGGATCTCAAAGTTTGAGGCTCAACTCAAACGCCTCAGATTCTTCTATCTCACAAAATCTTTCCACTTATGTAATCTCTACTCTTTCGGCTGCACGCAGGAAAGAAAATGTTTTTCGACTGAAAATATTCAATCGATAGAAATCCCGAAAAATCCTTAAACGAGGGAGTGACTTCTGCCGATGCGAGAACCTGGAAATATTAGCGAAATTCTCCCGATCTATTTTTTTTTCCAAACCACGATTTATTTCCGCATTTCTCTGTACGAAAAATAACAGTGAATTTGGAAAGACAAATTTGAAATGTTAACATTTTCAGTATATTCGAGAGAAATGAAATTGCTCAATACTAGTCACCGCGCGCTTTCCCGAAAGCCAGCAATCTAAACCATCATGTATTAAGCTTATGTACAGTGAATAAACTAAAGCAAAGTTGAATGGGCATAACATTTAAATCAAAAACGCCAAGTTTCGCAGAGAAAACAAGTACAGTACATAACACAAACATGCAAGC
This sequence comes from Chrysaora quinquecirrha, assembly GCA_014526335.1. Classification (NCBI taxonomy): domain Eukaryota; kingdom Metazoa; phylum Cnidaria; class Scyphozoa; order Semaeostomeae; family Pelagiidae; genus Chrysaora; species Chrysaora quinquecirrha. The sequence continues at coordinate 23,179 of JACTAT010000043.1, read as the reverse complement.
AACGCACTCGCGTCCCCGTCCCCTCAGTTTGGTCACGTGGCTCGTTAAAATCGAGACAAAGAGTTAAGACAATAGGCTTCCAGACCAGTCCTCACTTCTATTGACTATGTTTAAATCAAGTGCGAACAAATATATTATCAAAACAACAACAACCCTTTTTGATGATAATAATGACGACGTTGAGAATTAAGGCCTTTATCATAATCATCATCATCATCATCATCATCATCATCATAATCATCATAATGTTTATTCCAGTTTATCCAGTTCGAGTTTTGCATCTTATGAAGCATCTAAGGCGTTCAAGCATTGCAAACAATGGGTACCGAAAGCCCTGCAACAATGGTCGAGACTTTAGATCTTGCAGCAAACAATCGGTACATAAACGCCGCTACAATGTGATCAAAACAATCTATGCAATGACTCGTTGTTGTTTACTTCAAAATGATTGGCATAATGCCACATACGTCAATTTTGCCAATAACAAGCATCGCGAAAATTCTTGAAACCGCGATCAAGGAAACTGATCCGAGTGCGGCAATTTCGAAAAGGATTTGTGTTCCAAGGACTCGAAGGAACAGGGTTATCGTTATTCGGGTAGAGGGTTAGCAACAGCAAAAAACTTAGTAATGGCCTTTTCTACTTGGTTTCCGAATCGAAACGAGACGTTACTATAACCACAAGCACCACCAGGGTACCCACCATCATCTTCATCATTAGCAACGTCATAATCATCATCATCATCATTATTTAGGACTGACCGACATCTATTTTATTTGGGGGGGATTGAAAACAATTTACAGGTGTGGTAAGGGGTCGTTTGTTCAAGACAATTTAGGCTGTCGAATGACCCTGATTCTGACTCTAGAGGGCATTTTTGGCAACATTCTAGCCAACTGGGTAACCGGAAATTTTTAAGTAGTTCTGGACTCTTGGTGGTTGGTGGTCATTTTAAGACTTGGGAACATTCTGGCAAATCAATGGTTGTGACGTCATCGATGACGTAGAAAAGTTACGGTCAGTGAAAATCTGACTTTGAATTTTGTGTTTTTAATGATATGGTCAGAAAGAACATCTCAAATGGAGCGAAAAATTATCAAACACCAATTCGATTTGGCTTAATACTCGGAAGTTATTACGATTCTAAATTCGTGTGACGTCATCAAAGTGTAAATCTGATCTTTTGATTCCTAACCGTTTCGTGAATAATTCTTTCTTTTGATGTGTTCAGCGTTACTTTTAGGATAAAAGCATCATGTTCTCGGTCCCTTACGTTAATTTTTGTCATTTCAAACCTTGAATTACGAAGAATGCTCGTAATTTCTATTGCGATGCAGCTAGGGTTCCGAACTACTATGAATGTTGAAAAAGATGAAAAAGATAAAAAATTTTCTGCTTACTTTCTCTGAGAATGGTAATATGATTGAGCTAGATAGATCGAATTACTTTTTATGACCACGGTCTTTAATTTGACTTATGTAGCCGTAAGTGCTCGAGAAGACGGCAGACACCTATGTCAATAAGTTGTAGACAAAGGCATAGGCGACGGCAATGCTTACAAAAGTTGAACAGCCGCAGTTTGATACGTGGTCACTTGGTTAGGAAGAACTTGATTTTTCTGTGTTTAGGGTGAACCGTAGTATTTGAATTCCCCTCCAATCCATCACTAAGCCTGGTTTCCAAAGTACACTTTTTTTTTATAAGGAGCACCTTTATAGGGAACTCGAGGCTGACAATTCCCAAAAAATTAAGGAACTTTAAGGAACTGTCGAGGCTTGGATGAAAAACTAGGAATAAATTTTTTCAAGAACAAGATTATTTGTACAGAAAAATAACAGAATAACAATATATTTCCCATCGTTCTGCCAAAAAAGACTCCATTTATATTTAAAGTTAGAAAATGAAGCAAATTTAAATGAATTTGCTGTAAAAATTAGTATTCAAACATATTTCATGACAAGGAACAATATAAGGAACTTCAGCCTCATTTTGTCGAAAAATTAAGGAACTCG
>JACTAT010000349.1:0-34000 GCA_014526335.1 Chrysaora quinquecirrha | reverse complement strand
TTGTGTGTACAGTGTATATTTTCCTCAAGGCACACGTAAGCCCTTATGTTTAGAACATCCTTACCAAAGTAAACATATTTAAAGTGGGCGTTAGTAAAGTTTTACTGTGAAAGATGCTCAAATCCATCCTACTTATTCGAGAGGGACATTAGTTCAATTGTTGAGTTGTTCAATTGAGGGAGTTTTGATTGATCATTTACTGTAGTGACATAAAATATGGTACGTGAAACAACCCTTTTAGCATCGCCAACCTGTCTTCATTTTTCACCCATGACTCTTGCCAGCTCCAATAACACAGATCCACCACTCGAAGCGTCAACTCCACCAAACACCCACGAGTCTCGATGGTTGCCAATTAAAACGTAACGGTCTAAGGATAGGAAGACAGATCAATTAGAAGAAATTACAAACAATATAGAAAGCAAGCGAAATAAAAAAAATTGATTTTCTTTATGCCCTGAATGTTACATTTGTCATGAAATGCCGAACACTAGGATTGATTTTCCCACAATTAGCATACCACAGTATATGGGATTCGAACCCGGACTGCGTGACCAGAGAGCCAATGATGTTTCCAACGAGCTATAGAGCTCAATGAAATCTCCGAGTAACTCTTCATGCCGTATAGCCCAAGGCTCTCCTCCTTTTTAACTTGTTTCTGTTTGGGCTATATGTTAAGCCTTCTTTAGCACCATACATATTTGTAAACATTTGTCATTGATGGCGAACACTAGGACAGATGTTTCAACAAGTGTTTAAGCCGACTGCACCGGAAATCTACAGTCTTGGTGAGTTTCACATCAGCAAGTCGGAGTGGTGGAGTTATATGGCTCAATTGGTTCACAGATAGTAGATCTCGAACATAAATTGCGATCGGCGAAGCTGAAAAATGAAGGGTTTCCCCTTTTTTTGATGAATTTGTGTTAACAGCGTGATGTCCAAATATTAAGCAAGCAAAGAACCGAAAGAAGATGTCCGAAGAGGCATAAAGGAAATGATACATTTAAGAAATGTTCAGGGCTGACAATAAGTACTAGTACTGAATCAGACTATCACTATAGATGTAAAAAAACCTGAACGCTTTGATTATTCCTGTATCCAAACTTTGGATGAGGCAGTATTTCACAATAAAAACCTGAGCTATTGACAAAAAAGACAACAGACAAGAAAACATATTTATAATGAGATAAAGATGGAAGAAACTGATCACGTCACAACGAAATGGACGAATTAAAAAGAGAAGAAGAACATGGGGGGAAATGTCACAAAACCGTGTCGGGTAGTGATTCATTGTCGTACTTGAAGAATTCGGAGAAACAAGGAAGAAGGAAAGAAAAAGTTCAATATAACTGAACAACAGGATCGAAGCAGTGCAACATTGAATAAGAGAAGCATTACCTGGTTCTAACGATCCTTTAATTGTTCCAATGACATTTGTTATTCTCATTGTCTTGAGCTCATTATTCACTTCTATCTTCACTTTCCTAAAATGTATTACATATTGTTACCATTTCATAAAGCAGCATTAACGTTATTTGGGTTTTCGAAGATCAAGACAATCACCAAAAACTCAAACAAATCCCATTTCCCAAGCTTCAAATCACAAATTGATCAAAAGCAAAGTTTCAACCTATACTATAACATGTCATAAGTCCAAATAAATACGTACTGCAGAAGAAAAGAGTAATAACGAATTCTTTCAAGTTCTTTTTATCGTCAGGTTCTTCAATATATATATAGCTACATTATATATTATGTATAGCTATATATTATATTATTGAAAAAAAAGTCAACGCTATAGCAATTCCCTTCAATGCTCGTAATGTGACGCGAATACAATTCAATTAAATACTTTTTTATGTAACGCATGCGATTTGCCTTTTCAATCCTTTTTATGCAACACGTTCCAGTTTGGGCTTCCTGTGATGTAACTAATGCTTCTCAGTTCCTTTCAGAGTTCTTTATACTGGGATTCAACTGAAGCTAGATAGCTAGATACTATTTATGTATGAAAAAAAAGACAAAAGAATATTACCAATTTGAGGAAGAGGAAACAAATCCAGGGCCAACTCTATAAGTTATGTTCAAACCACCAGTCCAGTTCTTGAAGCCAACATTCTGGCCGCCCATTTTGCTAGATAAAAAAATAAAAAAATACAAGACATCAGTTAGTGTTTTCTACTCTAAATGCACGAAAAAAGTATCCAGTCGATTGCTAAAACAATTTAATGCTAAAATAATAATTTTGCTCACAGGTTTCGATATGTTTTTGGTTTTACGGCAATGCTAATGCTGATGCCATACGGCAATGCTAAACTTCCCAATTTCAATTCAGTCCAATGGCCGACGGGTACAGTGTCGCTATTCACAACACAGAAATGGCTCTAAAACTTGAAAAGGTTACTGGCAAAAGATCTCGGTTATCAATCTTGTCCCCAGGTCCGATTTGGCCTCTGGTACCGGGCCGATTTGGCCTCTGGTATCGGCCACAAAATTGCTAGAAGACTGGACATATCAGCTTAAGAACTGAAACAAGACGTATATTCCAAAAGAACAAGCAAAATAATGCAAAGTGTTTCATTGGCAACTGTAAGGAAAGATAAAATGCAGCATGTAGAGCCATTTAGCAGTTTATAACATGTTTTTGACATAGCCAGTTTTCGGCCTATTCCGGTAAGATATTTTAATGACATGGTGACATCACTTTGATTTGATTCAATTTGATTGTTTGAGCAACAAATCAAATGGTAAATTGGTGAGGTCGGTGCCAGGTTCGAATGTGGACAGCCAGATAGCGAAGTTTGAAGTTAAGTCCTGTCATGATATATCGAACAAGCAAAGATTTCCAAAGACATTTAAATAACTTTGTTCGCACCTGAAAAATCGGTGCCCTATTTTGCCCGAAAGGCGAATATTGCTAGAGCAGAGGCGAACTTATACATACAGAATGAAATCAAAATAGTATATGTATATGATAATGAAAAAAAGCTGTCTAAAAACCTGAGAAATTGATAGGCATCATTTGCTGATATTGGATGTGTTGGAATTTTTGGCATTCCAGGAGCTTTATTCAACGGTAGTCTGTAAGCATCATCTAGAAAAATATTTTCATAACCAGCATAAAAGATATCTCAAAACCATAAATTCTGAATTGTTTTCGACCAATGTTTTAATGTTTACGTGTGTTATTCTTACCGGTCGAAGGCCAACCAGGAGTGAGACTGTCGCCGTCGGCGTTGTTTATTGTACCTCGTTGGACACCATCTGCTGGTAACCAGAGACTTTTTGGGTATTTTTCAGGGCCAGGTCCATAATTGATAGGATCATTATAAATTAGAATTCCAATTGCTCCATTTTTCTCTGCATTAAAGACCTGAAATGGTATAAATGGTATAGACAAAACTTACAAAAGTGACTCCAAATGAAAGACATGGAACGAATATCACATTCAAACAACAAAATTTTTAAGATTGCCACTCGGCATTTTGGATGAAGACACTTTGGCAGGTTTTTTAAAATTGCTACATTCACAGACATAGCGTTGCTTCTTATCAAAAAGCACAATTAATTGATGAACATGAAAAAACTCTCAAAAGATTTTTAAAAGTTGCTTAAGTTTCTCGCTCTACGTCCACCAGCGGTGGACTGTATTAAAGTTTACACAAGTAACAGGTACACATATGAAGCAGTCTTGTAGTTTACATCACATCTTAGTCAAATCTTCAAGTCAAAAATTTGTAAGTAATTGTACGAAACAACTATTTGGATAGCAAGGGTACTTCTTCCAAGGTAAAAAATAACCGACAGGATCCAAAAAAATATTCAGTCTTCCTCCAGACACGCCTAGCTTCAAACCGTTCTCGCTTAACAATGAAAAATAGGCATCTTTGGGTAGATATGAGATTCTCTGGAATCGACCTACCTCCGGTCAGTGACTGTTTGACTGTAACATTTTCTTGACGTTGACAGCCACAGCCTACAGTATCAATAAATGGTTCAGTTTAAAACCGTGCTAACAATGACTCACCTTTGAACCTCTGAATATCTTGCCATATCTCGCTATGACTATTTTCCCAGTACAATTCACCTTAAAATGATCTTTCAATATTTTGAAATCTTCATCAGTCCCGAAATTCACATAAACAAGGTCGCTCTATAAAGTAAAGATTTCCATTATAAACTTGACAGGCAAACGTAATTCCACTTAAAAGAAGAATGTATATAATCTTAAAAAAAAACATGATGCAACTGTAGAATGAAAGGAACCTTCAGGTGACTCACCCAGGGACAGTGCACAGCGCTACAAATCTAATAATACGAAAAACCCAGGTCACTTTATGACCTGCTTTTCGACCCTCAATCTTTTAGGCATCAAAGTGTAGTTCCTTGGGTGTTTGAAGGGATTTTCCAAAACAACGTATAATAAAATCCTCTTCAAGTTGAGAGAGCAACCAGGTAGTCTAAATCTATGTAATTAACGACAAATGCGTTTTGAAAAGTTCATTACCATTGTTCAAAGGAGAGGAAAAGTGCATCAGCTAAGCTAAGCTAATGAAGTATGCAGTATATCATGATCGACTCATGCATGCCGATATTTTGACTGATTTTTGAAAGATTTTTCATTCACAGTGCCAATGAAATTCTATGATTTTCCAATTGTTTTCTTTGCGTAAATTTGCTGCTTCTACCCCCGCTGCCTGGTGCCCCACTGCCTTGATTATTCCTTTTTAATTCTGGCTAGTTAGAATCCACAGGCATTAAAATACGACGAATGGGTACGTATGGAGCATCACCTAGATAGAACAACAATCTTGCAATTTCTTCAAGAAACCCGCACTCAAAAGCTGCAAATTTGTAGAAACTCGAATTGGTTTTGGCTAACAAAAAGCTTGGATTTCATGAATTTGAATAATATTCATAAGTCAGGCAACATCACTTACTGTAACGATTCCGGCAGGTGAAAATGCATTGAATGGTTGAACAGCATCGGATGAATTTTCACCTGGTAAAGCACCCTTTTCAATAAGTTGGGTTTTAAATTGCACATTATTTTTATCATCAAGGATATAGGCGTAATTTGGTTTTGATTTCCTTGGATATGATAGCAATACATTATACTGTGGCTTCTCAACATCAAAGCCATATTCTTTAAACCTTCTTTCTATTTCATTTGCCAGTTCATTATTTCTTTGTGAAGCAGCTACATGTGGTGCTTTAGACAGATACCTACAAAAATGACAGAAAAAAAATTGACAATATACGAGCACGCAGTAGAATGGCACTGTTGCAGCAACAGTTATGTCGCAGGAAAGAGCGAAAAGAATCCATCAAAATTCTTGAAAATTTAAAAGCCTGGTTCAAATATTCAAAGATTGCGATCCTGATTATAAGAGAGAAAAAACAGAGAGGTCAGTTTTTGATTCTGGTAAGATTCGAGTGTCTTCACACTGGAACGGATCTAGGAGCATCTGAATTCATAAGGCAAGGATCCAAACTGAATGTTTTGGTCAGGCATGCAGACAGGTTAACAAAGAACAAATAGGCAACCACAGCCTAGCACGTGCTACACGCTCTTTTTTTTATAAGGAACCACTTTATAAGGAACCTACATGTAGAAGGCCCGAAAATTTAAAGAACTTATACTACTAAAGAGAAAATCATTAAGGAACTTTTGAATGTTGTATACTTTTATCACTGCAAATAATCAAGAATTAGAAAGCCGGTTCCATTCATTTGCAGTCGAAAATCACATAAATTGTACATTAAGCATGTATCCAATGTTTCTTTGAGTGGTCTCAAGCTTTGCTCACACGCAAATGTCTCTCTTTTATTGTTAAGACCACTGTATGTGCAGTTAAAATTAAGGAACTATTAAGGAACTTTTGGAACTACAATTGCCTCAAAAGAGGCCCAAAAATAAGGAACTTTAAGAACTAGGCCTTGAGGTAGGTTCCTTATAAAAAAAAGAGCGTGTATTTGACTTCTCTCAGTTGCGCCGGGAATTTTAGGAAGATCGTCAGCGATCATTTGAAGGAATATCCCAAATCAGAAAACAAACTTTGCGTGAATATATATACCGAGGTAATTTGAATTTCAAGTGATGTAACCTGCCAAGAACTTGCATAGCACTAGAAGCATGACCCCGAATATATATATATATATATATATGCTGATGACAAGAGTGAACATCGCCTCTGCAAACGTAAATGAGCTTCCAGCTGACTTAAAAAAGAAGGTAGAAAATATAGGTGAAAATCAATAAGCTAAGAGAAATAGTGTCAGAAGTGAATTGAAGGTCATAGGGGATGGGCCACAGCTGGCGATTGTCAGCTGGCTCGTGCTTTGTGAGGTTTTCGACATACGTCAACGCTGGAAAAATGGGAAAAACGCCAGAGCTGAAATATGCATTGCTTGATGGTTCACAATGAACAATAAGAAAAAACTACGTCATTTCGCACCAGCCGTCGATCATTCATATGACAGCACGTTCAAGCATGTAAAACAAGACTCAACAAACTATCGATTTTTGTTGACAAAATAACTAATCTTTTATCAGAAAAAGAAGAAAGTAAACTTTCTAAAGTTACATGTGGTCAAACAACAAAGGTTCTAATGCATAGTGAAATAAAAGTAAATGAAAAAAGAAAATAAAATTGCAGCTCTCGTTATTTCTGGTATTTTATCTCCGCTGGTCTTGCATGATTTCGGCTTATATTCTTTAGCTAAACTGGGAAGCAGCTCATTCCAAAATGCATCTCTCCTCGTCATAAAGATCTCCTTAACCGCGTTCTTAACAGAAAGATTTGCACCAATATCAAGATATTTCTTGTTAGCAAGGGTATAGACAGGCCAATGTCGTCCTGGATTTCCATGCTTGGCAAAATTGGTCCACATTTCCATGAAATTTCTACTAACTTTTTTATCAAGCTCCGTAGCGTTTCCAAGCATTGCTGAAAAGCCTTCTGACAAAGGGGTACCAAAGACAAAATCATTATCAAGACTGTGTGCGACTTTCAGAAAGGGGCTACGCAAACTTTGTGGTAGATAAGTAAACTCATAGAAATAAACTTTTTTTCCATTGCGAGCGATTGAATCAGGAAATTTTATGATATCTTTAACAAACATAGAATCCCCCAGGTAATCTGCTTTACTTTCAAACCATTGCAAGGATGAATTGCTTGCTGAATATTTAGTATATTCAAACACTGCAATGGATTCAAATAGCTTCTTGTCCGGGAAATGGTCAAATAAATCGTTGGTTTCTCGTACGATTTCTTCCAGCGTTTCTTTATTTTGTTTTCTTGGATCACCTGCGAAAATTGTGCCTTCATTATGGTTAAATCCGAGCAAGACTTCGGCAGCAGAAAACTGCAAATCGCCACCAGATGCAAGAAATTTTGACGGAAGGTTCTTCAAGAAGTAATTATCAACGACAGGGGACATTAAATGAGTTCCGTCGTAAGAAGCTTGTTTTCTCAATATTTCCTGATATGATTTGTATTGCAAGCACTTTGATATTGACCGCTTTTCAGGACAACCAATTGATCTGCCAAAGTCTAAAGCTTTCGTATCATCTTTCACTGGCTGGACTGCCCAGTCGCAAGTGGCAACGCCACTTTGGGAAATAGCACGATGAAAAAGACCCTCATTAAAAATAAGAGGAGAGATAGTAAGCAGTGATACACTCGATGCCCCTGCACTTTCTCCGAAAATTGTCACTTTGTCTGGATCCCCTCCGAAACTTGCGATATTTTTCTTGACCCAGCGAAGGGCGGCAATTTGGTCCAGCATTCCATAGTTACCTTTAAGATTTGTTTCAGGCATGCTGAAAAATCCCAGAATACCAAGTCTGTAATTGGTTGTAATAGTAACGACATTATGCATTGCCGATAAAAGGCTCCCGTCGTAGTATGAGCTCCCACCTAATAAATATCCTCCACCGTGAATCCAAACCATGACAGTGAGTTTTCCTGTAAAATTGCTTGGTCTGTAGATGTTCAATGTCAGGCAATCTTCATTGCCTACAATTTTGTTTGAATCCTTCTGAGGACAACGGTGTCCAAATTTTGTTGCATTAAGAAACCCTTTCCATGAAATATATTCCGGCGCCTTAAAGCGAAGAGAACCAAGAGGAGGCTTTGCAAAAGGAATTCCTTTAAACACATCAACATGTCCGCCAACTGTGTATTCTTGCGCTCCTTGGCATTGTCCTAATCCTTGAATTGAGACGTTGACAAATTTAAATGCAACTGTTGTTCTGCAAAATACTCCCATATAAAAGATGAGCAGATTCAAGAGATCGGACTTGTATTCCATTTTATTTATAACAATGCAGGGCAGCAAGATGAACCTTATTTTTGATATCTTGCTGCAGCAGGCCGAATTTGCACTTGTGTCTGTGCGAACGACCAGTACAGTGTAAAGTTGAAAGTTGACTATACTGTATGAATTTACCTCTCACTTCCTCTTTCCGTCTATCAACACCATACAACTCAAAAGAATTCAAAAGTTTTTGGACTGTTCTGTTGAACAAGGTAATCCTGTCGTGTTTACATGATTCACGTGGAATCTGGTTTAGAATTTCAATTGACTTGAAAATTGTATAAAGGAACAAGGAATGACATGGAATGATGGAATAACATGGAATCATGGAATGCTGGAATGATATGGAATCTTGAAATTACATGGAATGATGTAATGACAAGGAATAGAATGCTGGAATGATGAAATGCTGGAATGACATGGAATCATTGAATGGCATGAAATGATGTAATGACAGGGGCAATGATTCAATTCAATTCAATTCCATTCATTTTATTCGTAGAAATACAATTTACAATAATAAAATGTATTCCTAGGTTCTTAAATTTCTTGCTAAAAGCCTTATCATTTGTTGTTTGTTTTTGTGATTCAGGATTCCGAGGGGTTATTCCGAAGTCAAGTACCCACATTTCTTATCATTTTATTTCCCGAACTTTGTTAAATCGATGAACCTTATAGTTATGCTTTCGTCTATTTTCGTATTTATGTGAGTAATCGCTAGTTGTAATTACGAAAGACGTCCGGAAGCTTATTTGCTTTGAAGTGCACATGGTGCATTAATTTTAAAACTTTAGAAGCTTGTAAAGTCTATAAGTAACATTTGAACACTCCTAGCCAGATAAAAACGTATTGATATCGCATCATGTCAATCACGAATCATCGGGGACGGTTGGAAAGAGGATTGCACCATGGCTCGACATCGTCTGCACCTGGAAAAGATCTTCAAAGATAATCAACATTCATTATAATAATTTTGATAGGTTACTGTGTAAAGAATTGTAAAATTCCCGAACCACGGTACAGGCTGTAAGAACAGACTTACAACAAGAAAAATCCATACAAAAAAAGGACTCCATGTTTCAGGGAAGTGAGGGTGGGGGAAAAATTTTGTGCTACCATCAAAACGAATGAAAAGAGCGACCAAAGTGAGAAAGATCTGTCCCTTCATACCCAGAAAATCTCGAAGTCTCGTTCACATGTGACGGCCACATATGAAATCTCCCATGAGTGCGTTCCTTGAGAGCACCATGCAAACCTCCGTATTACTAGTAACTTCGATAAAACTAGCTATATCTAAATGAAACTGATCCATTAGAGTTGCTGAGAGCTGGAAAAGGTTCTTCTTAATTAACGGACATACTAGACGTTTTCAAACTCTATTGAAGTTTTAGAGACTGTTGAAATGCAGTGTGAAAGGGTTTTAGTACTTATAAGCTTTTTCAGTTGGTAGTTCTGTCATAGGAAGTCACAAATAGAGTGTACCAGTAAAATTTCCCACCAAGATATCACACCAAGAAAGTCACAGTAACCCGTAGTAGCCCAGTCACAGTAAAAGTATCGACACGAATATTCATACATATCTTAGTAAGCGGGGGTCCAAATAGGAACGGGTTGGTTGAAATTTTTCAAAAAATTTATTAGCGGAGCACAGGCTATGATTTCTTCCGAAAATGTAAGCTTATTACTGTTTTCAAGTTTAAGGTTCTTAATATTTATCTCTCAACTACTTTGAGTGTTTTAGCAGCTCAGCTACTGTAATGGATCAGTTTTCTATAAAAACAACGATCAAATTAACGTGACTCGAGCAAGAAAATGAAACGATGTCAGGAGCTATTTTCGTTTATCGGAGAAATATTTCGTTTTTCGGGGTATGATAATTTGTGTGAATTTCTGTGAAAACTTATACGAAAGTGCACGAAATGGAAGCTAATTTTGTTTCGTTAACAAAAATTCACTACAAAATGCAGTATATGGCAACTTACTGTATATAGGGGGCCATAGAGCCATAGTGCCATAGGGCCGGGAGGCTGTGGATAGGAAAAGCCGTTTCCGTGCCAATGATTGCTCTTTAAGTTTGAAATTTCCAGCTCATTTCGGTTTGTCTGCAGCCTTTCTTACCAAATACCCAACAACAAATGACAAAATAACTGCAACAACAATTAAAACCGAGACTGCTACAAGTTTTTTGCTGACTCTCCTGATCCATGCTTGAACAAGCGGTGCCTCCTCTCGAACTTGATCAGACTCATCATCTGGTTGATAAATTTAATCCAACTCCATAACTTCAGTAGACCGCACCCTCCATTCCGTTACAGAAACAGAACATCAACACTAGCACCATCACTACCGTGACAACTACTGTACTGAAAGTCCAATGACGTTTTATGCAACTGAAATCCGCAGCAACAAGTGCCACTCAACAAGCCCCACAAAGTCACAAGAATGTGTTGGTTTGCCCCAACACGAATGTAATGCCCTAACTGCATTGAATATGTCGAACATCCAGGGTATTCTATGTAGCTATTTTCAAAAACAGCATTAATTTCTTGCAAGAATCTTGCGCTTTATTCGAGATACGAAGATACCCCAAGCATTAGTGAGACATAAATGAAAACCATTGAGACTTCAATTAGAGAAAACATAAATTTAGACCATTCTAGCATTATACATATCAAACTGTAATGTAAATGGGTCAACGTGGAAACGCAACGGGGGGCTGGCATACTTTGGTAATAATAGAGAAAGGCTTTTTTCTGGCGTATGAGTGGCCAATCATGACCCTTGATAAGTTTTGCCCAGAGGGCTGGCACGCAGTCCCCCTGTTAGTAAGAAATTTTAGACCCACAAAAGTGTGGCCTAGGTCCTGAATATTTTCAGTGACCTCGTTTTTGCCCTGCCTCCAAGAAGGCGCTAGCCAACCGCCCGTGCGTTTCTGGCTGTAAAAAGTTACACATGAATCTCTGATACATGTCTCTAGTTATTTAATCTTGGTAACAATGCATAAAACCAAATATGATTAGCGCTTTCAACCGGTCACTCTGAGCAGGAGAGAGAGTAGTGTTCCGAGTTTTTCTTTTGTTTTTGTTGTTGTTGCTGTTTTTTGTTGTTGTTGCTTTTTTTTTTTTAAAGCTAAATATCTCTATACTAAAGTGCGGAGTAGGCGTGGCGTTGGCGCACGCGTTTCCTCGTAAGAGTTCGATCCGCGGTTCGGCCGCTTCCCGGTTCGCCAACTGCCGTTCGCCGTCGAGACACCGACGTGCTACCTTGTCATCATCGCCTCGTTCGTGGCAGGCTGCTGCCGGCTGCGCCGCGGCCTGGCAAATACCGATCATTGTGCCCGATATTGGTCTAATGACGCGCGAGGAAACAAAGGCAGACAAAACATGTACAGTTAGGCAGCATTCCCCCGCCCTTCGAAAACATTTCAGGCACGAACCCCGCGAGCTCCCCGTTGGCATTGGGCCACCCTCTGGGAACAATCGATCTCGTTCCCGCAACCAATAGTGGGGCACGTCCGGTCACGGGGGAAAACAGGTAACATCCGTTTTCTTGTTGTGTCACGGGGTTTCGCCTAGAACGATCGCCGTGTTTGGTTGCACATTCATGCATCCGTCCAGATTTTTCTCATTGCTCGCTGAACGCAGGGACGTTGCGGGCAATCAATTTCGAGTGCTCTTGAAAATATGATTTAATTCATTATTTGTCTCCTCGTAAGAGTTCGATCCGCGGTTCGGCCGCTTCCCGGTTCGCCAACTGCCGTTCGCCGTCGAGACACCGACGTGCTACCTTGTCATCATCGCCTCGTTCGTGGCAGGCTGCTGCCGGCTGCGCCGCGGCCTGGCAAATACCGATCATTGTGCCCGATATTGGTCTAATGACGCGCGAGGAAACAAAGGCAGACAAAACATGTACAGTTAGGCAGCATTCCCCCGCCCTTCGAAAACATTTCAGGCACGAACCCCGCGAGCTCCCCGTTGGCATTGGGCCACCCTCTGGGAACAATCGATCTCGTTCCCGCAACCAATAGTGGGGCACGTCCGGTCACGGGGGAAAACAGGTAACATCCGTTTTCTTGTTGTGTCACGGGGTTTCGCCTAGAACGATCGCCGTGTTTGGTTGCACATTCATGCATCCGTCCAGATTTTTCTCATTGCTCGCTGAACGCAGGGACGTTGCGGGCAATCAATTTCGAGTGCTCTTGAAAATATGATTTAATTCATTATTTGTCATTGTTTATCTATTATTTATCATTATTATCATTATTTATTTCATTTCATCTCAGGATTCTACCTAAACAAAAAACATGACAACACAAGTAATTTGTTTACATGATTTCTTTGTGATTTCAAGAGTGGTTTTTACAATGCTTTCAATTATAGACTTTTTTCCAATGCACTCGACCACTGTTTTAACCCGTTTCAACAATAATGCCACATTATACACGTACGATTTTGGTTTCTCTACATTTTTACACCGAGTTTCTATTTGAAACATGGAAATCCACATATTTTTGTTGCGTAGTTCTCATTCATTGGACCATGTCTTACGAGCGATTTCACGTTAATGACCATAATGACCTCAAATGGTCTTCACTGTGTAAAATCGGGAATCGGGCATCATCGAATCGTGAACATAACGTCATCTTCAGGGGGCCATTAAGTATCAAGGCATTTCGTTTATTTCATTACTTATCATTGTTTATCTATTATTTATCATTATTATCATTATTTATTTCATTTCATCTCAGGATTCTACCTAAACAAAAAACATGAGATCACAAGTAATTTGTTGACATGATTTTTTTGTGATTTCAAGAGTGGTTTTCACAGTGGTTTCAATTATAGACTTTTTTCAATGCACTTGACCACTGTCTTAACCCGTTTCAACAATAATGCGACATTATACACGTACGATTTTGGTTTCTCTACATTTTTGCACCGAGTTTCTATTTGAAACATGGAAATCCACATATTTTTGTTGCGTAGTTCAATTTATTGGACCATGTCACGTTAATGACCATTAATGACCTCAAATTGTCTTCGCTGTGTAAAATTGGGAATCGGGCATCATGGAATCGTGAACATAACGTCATCTTCAGGGGGCCATTAAGTATTAAGGCATTTCGTCTAGGTACCAGACAGGAAAGTTTGCTCTGACAGTTCCTCCATTTCTCCCATGGCTGCGCTGGTGCCACGAACAAAGCAACAGAAGAACAATTTCCATCTGCTGTTCTGTAGTTTTCGCAATGCTAAGCTTCAGTGAATCACCAAGCCATTAGCAAATTACGCACATAAATTACCCTCCAATGATTTTTTGATGAGGATATTTTCCCTATTGCCTTCCTTCATGGGCATGTGGTTGCTCAATTGTTCTACCAACCTGTCAGACATTCTCCCAGGCAACAACAAGTTCACATTTTACATTTTTCAACTTCGCTACTGGTTAATGTGTAGCTACTTACAGCAGTCAAAGACGAATGATAATCAAAGTCATATTATTCTACATATTGGTATACGTTTTCTCAGGTAAGCCGTACAGCTATACATGTATTCGTTTGACTTTCGACCAGATCATTCTTGTTTGCCTTTTTGTCAATAACACCACGATATTTTTCATGCTACATATTTCTTATCCCATAGGAGTTCTAAAAGATCAGCTTTCGTCCCGTCCAATTTGCTCACCACTTGATACAAGGTGAGTCTCTGTTCTTTGTTACTTTTCTTTCCTGACTTGTCGCTTTTTCTTTGTTACTTTTCTGGTACTTTCTTTTGAGATACCAAATTTACAGAATTCCTATTCTTTGTTCCGAAAGGGATTTCTCAAAAGCTACAAGATCATACTACCTTCGTCTGTGTACATTCAAAATCATATTTTCGAGAGGTGAGTCTCACTGTTAAAACAAATTCTATATTCTGCAATACAACTTATTATCGTTATTGATATTAGTTATAATTGTACCTGTTGAATATTTTAGAACTCCTTGTTGAGTGGGTCCTCCGTCCTTAAATTCTATTCTCAATAAGCCCTGCAATCTTTAATTTACACGAGCCTTGTTCCACATGGTACCCTGCACAAGGGGGGTGGCTTTCCCGTCGACAACAATTGGTTTTAAATTCCTGTTGAAACTTTGCTTAAAGTCTCTAAAAGCCCCAGTTTCTCCCATTTTTTTCGACTATAAATTCTCCACCCAGAGGACTTATTTGTTTTCCATTATTTTACACAGGCCTTATTCGACGTCAGGGCATAAACGAGGGGGGGGGCTTATCAAATTATCCATGGAATATTGATCTCCTCGACTACTGTAACAAAATGAATTTCCTCAAATTAAACTCCCGGGTGTTCTTTATTTTCCATTACTGTATTTTTGGACCGTTAATCCTCACATTAACCCCTGAAGGGGCTCATTTGTTCCCATTATTTTACACAGGCTTTGTTCACGAGATTGGGGCCTAAAGGACAGGGGGGGCAGCTTACAAAATTATCCATAAAATCTTCATTTCTCCTCCACTAAAAGAATGACTCCCCCTGTCATAAGTCAATAAAACAGTCACTTCTCGTATTTGTTACGGGGTAGGAGCATGTAGCTACTCACTAAATTTCACTCTGAATAAACCGTTTAATCTTCAGTTTCATCTGAAGAGTTCGGCACCATGAACATGAGAGGGGGGGGGGGGGCTTACAAAATTCTGCATAAAGATCTTTATTTATCGTCCGCTACAAGAATGCATTTTCGTATTATAAGTCAATAAATTCCAGTAGAAACATAATTACAACTGTTATATATATTTGTCAAATATTACATCTAGCATTTAAAGAGGATACCCTATTTCACATGGCGTGTTTTCCAGTTCATTCATTTGACATGGGGGTCTTTCTCGCCCTCTTCATTTTCTCAGTACCTGTTACAGCTGTAACAACCAATCTTGCTACAAAATATCAACAGCTCATGGAGATTCCCATCATCATCATCATCATCATCATCATCATCATCATCATCATCATCATCATCATCATCATCATCATCATCATCATAACAAAATTTACTCATACCCCAGTTTGGGTATGATATAGAATTAAAATACTTAAAATATTTAACTGTTTCAACTCTACACCGCAAAAGTGACAAAAAACATTTTAAAGATATCCATATAGCTTTTGATTTCAATTAGTCACGTGACACATTGCTAGGCAACAGTTTTTTTGTCATTCTATTTGGAAAAATGGCTTTCTTGTCAAAAAAGTGGCATTTTTCTGTTTATCCTACTCCAAAGTAACCCAGAAGGTCTTCATATCATACGAAGACTACACTTCGGCAATATTTATGAATATTTGTGAACATTTCCCCAAATTTTCTCATACAATTACAATACATTATTTTCATGAGACACTAACTATGCTGCAGATCATAGCTCATTTTTTCGTAAAATAGGAAATCTATGTACCATTATTCCACATATTTCAGTTGCCTGATGTCTTCTCTACAAATACAAATGTTCAAAATTTTCACCATTTTCCTTACATTTATGACGTCATCAAAGCGTATGATGTCATAATTATAAAGCAGTTATTCACATGCCAATAAGGTGAAGAAATTATATACCATTAGGAAGGTATTCACCAATGGAATTCATTGATTCATTGCATATTAACATTCGCCAGATAATACAAGAATAATAACCTTATTAGCGTCTTTTAGCCTCTTTTGCTGCGACTCCTCTCCAAATATCGACATTGTGTGGTCACGTGACTGTTAATTGACATAAAGTTTGCATCAACTTGTAGAGGATTAACTTCTAGCGAAATTCAGTTCTTTTCAACCACTAAAAATTATACTTATTAGCTGTTACAATTGATTGTTCATTAGGGGAGACGGAAAACACATCCCCCATGCGAAATAGGGTTTACTCCTATGATTTCAAAGCGACATAAATTTTCCTAAAATTGTATTGACATCCCCAAGCCATTCAGCTTCAACAGAGATGTTTTCCGATATATAACGCCGCGCAAAACACCCCATTTCCCCCTCTCAAAACATGCTTCTACGCTCTCATTTTCAACAGCACCAACCCCTTTTCATTTTTTTTTTCATTTTTTAATTATTTATACATGGTAAAGCTACAATTATATATACATAAATTGCTTTACAAGCTGCCATGTAAAAAGAAAAAGATAAACCCTTAAAAATTTACAATATAAGATCAATTGTTCCCCTTCTCTATATCAATTCAAGCTTTCGTGACAAACACATCTTTCACTTCGGTCTTCAAGTATTTCAGGCTGGTTTTGAGCGTTTAGGTTTCCATATTTTCTCAACATCTGGACAGATAATGATTTGACGTTAACGTTTTTTAACCGACTCACCGCCCCGTACCAATACATTTGTTCTTTTCCTCTTATTAAGAATAAATTGCTTCTTTAGTTTTTGTTGCTAACATCTCAATTCCCTTTAAATCTTGATATAACCATTCGTACACCACGTTTTCAACCTCATTTTCTCATTATCGTAGCCGCAATGCCGCCTAGACGAAGAAGAACACTGACGGGACGACGAGAAGCCACTGCCAATCGACAAGCAGTACAACAAAGACGCGAAGAAACAGAGGAATGGGACGAAACCTTTGTACAAAACATCACCTTCTGCGATTGTATAAAGCAGCGGGCCCTTTGTACCGCACTCCGTAGACGACGTCAAACATTTGAAGAAGGACTTGCTTTTTTCGAGGAACGTACATTCGAAAGATATGGCATTCATACCTCCTATGTACAAAGCGTGATCCTCATGGCATCAGAAAGAACCCCTGAACGACAACAACGACATGACGCTATTGCAGACCGCCTTGATCGGCTTCAACAACTCGCACAAAGAGCTGTGCAAACAAGAATAGGCCAGCGAGCTATTCAAGACAGCCCTATCCTGCAAGCAATCGGTGCTGGCGATTTCCACACCTTCCTTCCACAGCCGCCTCCTGCTCCTGTAGCAGAACTTCCTTTCTTACCAGTGGAGCAGCCTGCTGCCCCTCAACCACCGCAACAAATAAGACATATTGCGCTGCCATTACAACATGCACACGAACATTACATCGGCAGAATGTCTTCCGAGTGTGAACATTGTCACGCAAAATATTTCGAACGAGAAAAAACTACTCACGGCAAATATACCAAATGTTGCCAAGAGGGTAAAGTTGCCCTCAATCCACTATCAGCACCATCTCAGCAGATTATCGACCTCTACACTGGGAATACGCAAAATGCACGCAATTTCCGCGAACACACTAGGCAGTATAATTCTGCACTTGCTTTTGCGTCTTGGAATGCAAATCCCTCAAGGCACGAGGGTCGAGGTCCGAGAGTCGTCACTATACACGGCCAGACATATCACCTGGCTAGCCAGGCAGAGCCCCATCAAGGACAGCCATGTCGATACGGTCAGCTTTACATGATCGATTCCAGGCAAGCAGTTGCTGAACGAACAGCTGACCCTATAAACGCACAGCTCTTACCTGATGTGTTAACAACCTTACTACATGAGCTTCATCGTGTAAACCCGTACGCTCACAGCTACAAAACCATGGCACAAGTGCTTGAACATGAGCATCATCGTGCAAATACTGCTCAAGAAGACATTCAACCGGTTAGGATGATCATCACTCACAAACCATCACAAGATCGCCGCTACGATGATCCTACTGCTTCAGAAATCGCCGCTGTTTATGTTGGAGAAGATGAGGCACCGCCTGGTCTTACACAGAGGGACATCGTCATCTACCCAACAGCGCAACAAGAAACACGTCATATTGATGCTACCTCACCACATGTAGATCCGATGACCTATCCCCTTCTCTTCTTTCATGGCGATTTCGGATGGAGCACCGACTTGCTCTTAGCTCCAAGACAACAGCAACAGCGTCAACAAGCACCTCACCGAGCACGAGAACGAATGTCGCTGTCACAATACTACGCTTATCGGCTTGCTATCAGAAATGACTTTTCCACAATACACCATGGAGGACTACTCTTCCAACAATACATTGTCGACGCTTTCACCAAGATTGAAGGCGAAGAGTTGCAATACATCAGAACTCACCAAGAGGAGCTGCGTGTCGACACATATCAAGGTAATCTATTCTTAATACATTTAATACATACCCTTAGAAAATTGAGCTGCTCCACACACTTAAATTTTTCCAAGTTGAAAATAAAAAGTAATGAACATACTTTCATCAGAGACCAACGCTGTATCCACTACCCTATCCCAACTTTCCTCAAAACCTCATAATTTCGACGATGAAGGTCAACATATTACTATTGGATTAGCATTGGCACCCTGTTTGTTTGACAGACAATACAATAATTTCACCCTAAACACGGTTGTGCACCTGGCTTAAATGCCTCCACCGTATTCACCCAACTGCACCCCCATATTCATCCTATTGTATTCCCCGTATTCCCCGTATTCATTCCATTGTATTCCTCCTCCGTTTTAAATTAATATAATGGCCGGAGCAGCTCAACTTTCTAACGACTTCTTCTTAATAACATCGTTTGCATTCAACTCGTTCATTCACTTCACCATCAACACATTCTACAATAACAATTAAAAAATTATTCGTAGCCATTATATGTTGACAATCTGACATGCGCTGAGATTCCTGATCCAGATCAGAATCCAGAACTCCATGACAAGGTCAGACGTCACATGATTCACGGGCCTTGTGGTGTAATGAATCCAAATTGTGTATGCATGGCCAATAACAAATGCACGAAACACTTTCCAAAGGCCATCAATCAGCAAACTGTGTTTGATGTCGACGGCTATCCACTTTATAGAAGACGCGGAAGATTCACTGCAAGAGTTGGTACTCACACTGTCACCGACTCCTTTGTCGTTCCGTACAATCCGACACTCTTGCTCAAATATGATTGTCATATGAATGTCGAAGTCTGCACAAGCATTAAAAGTGTCAAATACATCTTCAAATACGTGCATAAAGGCTATGATTGCGCAAACGTTGAAATCCGAGAGGGTTTTATTGACCATGATGAGATCCTGGATTATCTCAACGCTAGATACGTTGGACCACATCAAGCGTTCTTCAGAATATTCCACTTCGAACTCCATGAACTCAGTCAACAATCATAAGACTAGCTGTTCACCTTCCACTGCAACAACCCATCTACTTTCAAGAAGGTGATGCACAGCGAGTACTTCATGTGAATCCAAACACTACGCTCACAGCATGGTTTGATCTCAACAACAGAGATGAAGCGGCACGCCAGTATCTCTATCATGACATTCCACACCATTATGTCTATGATAAGCAGGCAAAAAAGTGGATACCGAGACGCCGAATCCACAATATCATCGCTAGAATGTACCAAGTGCAGCCATCTGATCCTCAACGATTTGCTTTGAGACTCCTGTTACTCCACGTCCCAGGAGCAACTTCATTTGAAGCACTCCGGACCGTCAACGATGTCCTCCATCCAACCTTCAGAGATGCCTCTAGAGCCTTCGGTCTCCTAGAAGACGACAGAGAAATGCAAAACTGCTTGCAAGAAGCATCCTTACTCCAGATGCCTAGAGAAATGCGATTACTTTTCGCAACCATCATGCTCTTCAACACCCCGTCAGATCCTCGGCAGTTGTTTGAAATGTTCCAAGAAAGCATGTCAGAGGATTTTCTTTACGCTGAAAGACAACGCAGAGAAAACCAAGACATTGCATTCTCGGAAGTACACCTACATGAATCTCACTACGACATCGACTGCAACCTACGTGCACACGGCAAGTCGCTCTCTGATTTCACAGAGCTCCCGCAACTACCCCCAAATTATCATCCACCGCAACACCAGGAACCACAAATAGACGTACACGAAGAACAACGTCAAGGACAACAAATGTATCAGCAACTCAACCAACAACAGCTTGGCATAGTAGACACCGTTCTTCATGCAGTCAGAACAGGCTCAAACCAACGTTGCTTCTTCCTCGATGGTTGTGGCGGTACAGGCAAAACGTTTCTCTACAACACCCTCCTACACATTCTACGAGGAGAAGGAACGACAGTAAAATGTGTTGCATATTCAGGTATTATTTACCTACAATTTTTCCCCCTACCATTCTTGTAGCACATATAGCGCACACGCGTGCTCTCATAAAATGATATTAGTACTCTTAAAACGCATATTAAACATCTTCTTTTTTCACAGGTATCGCAAGTACGCTGCTCATTGATGGCGCAACTGCACATTCGACCTTTAAGATACCTATACCTCTGACAGAGAATTCAACATGCAACATCAGCCGTCAAAGTCGCAGGGCAGAAGATCTGAGGTCAATAGCTGTATTCATATGGGATGAAGCTTCTATGATCCCAGTGTTAGCTCTCAAAACAATATACGTCCTTCTCAGAGATATAGCTGACCCTCACACACCATTCGGGGGTAAATTCATCTTCCTTGTTGGTGACTTCCGGCAAATTCTACCTGTAACACCAAGAGGGAGCAGAGAAGACATAGTCAACAACTGTCTGAAGAAATCACATCTCTGGCGACTCTTCCGTACCTTTCATCTGACAACAAACATGAGAGCAGCAAACCACCCTCGATATCAACAGTTTGCTGACCTGTTGCTACGAATAGGCGATGGAAGACAGCCAACAGACGATCAGGAACGCATAACACTTCCTGAAACAATCACACTCCCAAATAACTCTCTAGACGAGCTTATCGACTTTGTTTTCCCAGAAGGTCCAACCTCCAATCCTCGTTACATGGAAACACGCTGTTGCATGACGCCAAAAAACGTTGATTCTCATATCATCAACGACATGGTCCTTCAGAAACTACCCGGAGAGACAAAAACTTACTTGAGCGTCGACAAGATTGTGACAGATGATCAACAAGAAGCAGCCGCTTACCCGGTAGAGTTCCTCAACACTCTAGCACCTAGTGGAATGCCACTGCATAAACTAGATCTCAAAGTTGGAGCTACAGTTATCGTGCTAAGAAATCTGAACCCAAAGAAAGGTCTCTGCAATGGCACACACCTCATTATTAGAGAGCTCAAAGACCACTTGATTGTCGCTGAGATTATTGCAAGCTCATTCGCTGGACAATACGTCCTGATACCCAAAATCACACTGGCTCCACAGAATGAGGCTCTACCTTGTCAGCTCTCGAGGCAACAGTACCCAATTAGGCTTGCTTACTGCCTTACCATCAACAAAGCACAAGGCCAGTCACTACAGTCAGTTGGCGTCTATCTTCCACAAGAAGTTTTCAGTCACGGCCAACTGTACGTTGCATTTTCCCGCGCAACATAACTCGCGGGAATTAAGGTAGTAACACCAGATGGTAAGTCTGCTAAAAATATTGTCTACCCCGAGGTTCTTCACTAATCTCGGTACAATCACGCTCAAATCAGCATGCCGTCGTTGCAGCAACAACCACACACCACAGCTGCCTTTATGCCAACTGACATAACACGCAACATCGCAAAAGAAACTCTTCCACCCCAAAATTCGTTCAGATTTGCTAACCCCCCGATTATTTCACAAATATCCTTTCAACAATATGCACCCTCCAACCCTTTTACAACATATTTAATTCGTTCTCAGCAACTTGATGTGTCTCTAATTTAATACACGACTTCAGAACTGTGTCAATGCAATATAACAGTTTTCCCCAATTGTAATCTATTCTTCTAATTCGTTTGTTTACTACTTTAAAATTCTTTAAAATTACTCCAATCTCAATTAAAATCCAGAACATCAAAAATATCACCTAATTTACCACAAACGCTGACACCAAAAACGAAATTTCTAATAGCCCACATTCCCCGAATAAAACACCTAGAACACCCTCACTTTCTTCCACTGAGTTGACTTGCGATGTTGCGTCAAATCAAACTGCTGTTTCTCTCCGTCACCGAAATCAACTCTGAATCCAACTCATTGTAATGCAACAACATTGACGCCCCTCGAACATCCGTCGCATTACAGTATCACGTGCATAGATTCAAACAACATGGCTCTCTTCCATCACAATGACTCAACCATAGTAGTGCAACGACGCTGATGTTTCTGCTGCAAACGTTTCGCATCATCATTACCACGCACTATCACGATTAGTGCAACGACGCTGATGCTTCTGCCCCAAACGTTCTGCACCATCAGTACCACGCCCTACACTATCACGTGCGTAAAAGTCGATGGTCCCAAACCATCCTGTAGCCCGAGTCAGCTATTCTCTGCAATGCAACACACAGATGTTCTGCGTCCAGTAGCCTATACTAGCATTCAGCTTCCTTCAGCAAAAACGCTGACACATTCAAACAGCATGTACTCAATCACTTAAATCGCCCTTTCTCGTACATTAACCTACGTACTCTATAGAATAACTGGTATACAAGGATCTCATTCCTACAAATTTACACACCCTTACCATCACAAAACTTTGCAGCCACCCAAAATATCCAACATTTGCCGATCACCTCCTTTACTTCTCTCTATTCTCCCACAACCCAAAATGATCCATTATTTTGAACTAAACATTATCAATTACTTGTCCAACAATATGACACTGACATCCATGTATGCAAAACTCTCCAGCCTTAGAAAGGATTGCAAGATCCCATGAGTCCCAATATATTTACCTACGTATTTCACCTGGTTGTAAACAACCATCTATGCCCCTCTAAATTTAATTTCTTCATAACTACCATCAATAATTCACAATTTCCCCCCCTATTTAGTATCAACAACTCGGTGAACTTACACTCACTTCTCACATTAGCCACTTTCGTTTATGTTGCCCACTATTTAATAAATACATTCGATATTCCCTACCTAGAATGCCTCTAATCAAACGACGTCTATTCAACACACTAAATGTTTTCCGAGATTTCAACAACATAACTCTAATCATCCCAACATAACCAACATCTTATCACCCCAACATATCAGTTCCCCAAGAAACTCTAAAAACCAAGAACACGAAACACTGGCAATATTGTAAATACTAGGCATTCTAAGTATCAAACATCCTTTGTATTTCCCTAATAGTCAACGCTAAACCCCTAATATGTTTATGTACTTCAAATATTTGTTAATATATACTATACTATTCTTAATAACAATACATTCAACACTAGAAAATTTCCGGGCCGAACGTCCTGACTTTTTCTGTATCAACAATGACTTCTCACAATTAACACACCTCCTTCTACAAAGTCACAACAGCTCCTCCAAAGTCGAAGACAGTAAACAAATACCAACAGACGTCAATTACAAGAACCCCTCAATCACACCGAATCCACCTATATGATCTCACCTGCACAAACACACTACAAAACATCCACCTCTCACTTGATAGTCTGCAGCAGTTCCGCCCGTACACTGTCAAATCGAAGAGCCGAATAAAATACAACACAAAGAATGCATTAATCAAGACTTCACATCCAAAAGAATTGTCCAATTTGCTCTTCTGCACACGAACCAAGACATGCTCTATTGACAACAAATGTTCCTCTTCACAAGCACTAACCACCGCCGACAACTGTTCCACATGGTAAGTACAAATTACTCTCCTATCCATTATACCGATCGCTTCAAAGCACCGACTTTCAACCAACTACGATAAACTTGGGCTACACCAATTCTGAAAGTAAATCATTATTTCAGGTTTAAACAGGAACAGAAATCAGCATCTATCCAATGCAGAAACACTTCAGTGACACCTACCTTTCTATTTCATACATCTACCGTAAATTACTGTCCTACAAATTAACAAATTATATCTATCTGTTGATTCCGCTATATTCAATCAGGTCTGTTTAAATTTCATCCACCACAAATTCTCAAAAACCTCATAATTCTTTCAGGTTCACTGTAAATCACTAAAGAACATGTCCGCACATTCCGTCTTACCCCCACTGCATCTACCAATTCCTACAAAACACCAACAACTGACAACTATGTCCAGTTTCTTGCTATGACATGTTTTCAGGTATATACACTTCTACTAAAGCTATATTCATTTGGTTGAATCCAATTTCCCAAGCATACTATTTAAATATTATAATGTCATACTCCATTCTACTCTTTACATGTATCTCAGATTTAAATACTACAACATCCCGCGTGTGTATGACCACAGTCATCGTATTTCTTACATAGCCGACTGCTATGTGCACAGATCACTCTCCCAACAAGTTTCGAGGTAGCGAAAAGCACGTGCGGAGCACGTGCCACCGAGAGGTTGCCGCGAGCGCAGCGAGCGGCAGCCGAGCAGAGCGACGCGTAGCGTCGCCCGCGAGCCGCGAAGCGGCGAGAAGCCCTCCGCAGGAACTAGCGATGGCCGCATTCCCCGCCCTTCGAAAACATTTCAGGCACGAACCCCGCGAGCTCCCCGTTGGCAATTCGCTACGCTCTTGGAACAATCGGCCTCGTTCGCACAACCAATCGTGGGGTACGTCCGGTTACGGGGTAAAATCCATTTCGGTGCGGCGTCACGGGGTTTCGAAGCGTCTAGAACGATCGCCGTGTTTCGTGGCACATCCACCCGTGCATCCACAAGAAACAAGGATTATATTTCTTAAAAGTGCGAGTGCTGTTGGAAAACGATGAAGGCGTTTATCATTTGTTCATTTCTTTTATATTTGTTTCGTTTCACAATCGCAACAAACAGTGAACGTAAGAAGAGAATTAAGAATTTTTTTGAGAATATTCTCGGCTCTGTCGATGTTTGTTTACGTGATCTGGTTGCGTCATCTCAATTGACTGGAGTAAACTGTTTGTTTACGTGATTTTGTTGCGTCATTTCAGTTGACTTGAGTAAACTGTCACCTTGTTCAAGGTCAGTGGGAATTTATGTCTTATTGATTTATGGTATGTCTTATTAAATTTATGGAATGAAGTTCGATTTCAAATAGAGTGAATGAAAGAGTGAATACACTTATTTTTGTTTAATTGCAACTGTTGCGTCGTTTCAATTCATTCGACCATGTCCTTCAAGCAATTTTATGTTAACGACCCTAAATGGTTCTGAGTGTGTAAGAGTGGGAACGGGGAATTAGGGAATCAAGGAATCGGGAACGTAACTTCATATAAAGGGGAATGTTAGGGTATTTAGGCATTGTTTTAAGGGACATGACCCTTGACTTGAATTAAGGGGGTGCAATGGTAATAATGACATATATTAATTTGGTAGATCAGATGAATTAGGGAATCGAAGGATTGCGAACATGACGTCATATTAATTGAATCCAAGGGTATTTAGGAATTGTATTAAGGGGGCGTTACCCCCTGACTTGAATTTAGGGGCTCAATGATATTAAGGAATTGTATTAAGGGGGTACATCAGATAAATAAAATTGAAACACGTGTTCGTTCTTTTCTTTGATTTGAATTGAAGAGGAACCATAGCATAAAGACATGGTGTATTGAGGTAGTACAGCATGTCAAGGCTTTAGCAATACCGTCTTGGTTCATTCTTTGACTTGTATTAAGGGGTACAGTGCTATTAAGGCCTTGTATTAAGGTAATGCATCACATTTACAGCGTGTAAAAATTTAGTTTTTTTCTTTGACATCTATTAAGGCAGTGCAATTATATTTAGGCATTGTATTAAGCGTTGCAAACCAGCATTAACCAAGCAACTGGGCAGCTGGGCAACCGAGCAACTCGGCAACTCGGCGAGCGAACAACTGGGCAAAAGGACAGCTGAGCAGCTCTGCAACTCGGCAACTAACCAACAGGGCAACCAAGCAACTGGGCAACCGAGCAGCTACACAACTGGGTAACAGAGCAAATAGGCAACCCAGCAACTGGGCAACTGCGCAACTTAGAAACTTGTTAAAAGAGCAACCTAGCAACTGGGCAGCCGAGTAACTAGGAAACTGGGTAACCAAACCACCGAGCAACCGACTGACTCGGCAACTAAGCAAATGGGCAACTGAGCAGCTGAGCAACTGCGCAACCAAGCAACGGAGCAACAGGGCAACCCATCAACAGGTCAGCTCACCAAATGGGCAGCTGGGGAACCAGAGCAACGGCGCAACTGGGCAACAAAGCAACTGGGCAACTTAGAAACCATGCAGCTGGCAGTGAGGAGTTGGGCAACTGAGCAGCTTGGCCACTGAGCAACTAGGAAACAAAAGCAACGGCAACTGTGCAACTGGGAAAGCGAGCAACTGGGCAACTGGGAAGCCGAGCAACCGTGCAAATCAGCAACAAGGCAACCAAGAAATTAGCCAAGTCGCAACTGAGCAACTTGTCAACGTGGCAACTGGGCAACCTCGCAACTGGGCAACCGACCAATTGGGCAACTGGGAAATTGAGCAGCAGGGTAACTGGGAAACCGAGCAACTGGGCAACTGGGAAACCGAGCAACTGGGAACCAAGCAAACGAGCAAATCAGCGACACGGCAACCAAGCAATTCGGCAAGTCAGCCACTGAGCAACTTGACAATTTTGGCAACTGGGATACCAAGAAACGGAGCAACGCGGTAACCAACCAATGGAGAAGTGAAGAACTTATAAATGCCCAGCTGACCAACTGGACAACCAGAGCAATAAGGCAACTGGCCAACCGAACAATTGGGCAACTGGAAAATTGAGCAGCAGGGCAACTGGGAAACCGAGCAACTGGGCAACTGGGAAACCGAGCAACTGGGAACCAAGCAAACGAGCAAATCAGCAAGAGGGCAACCAAGCAATTGGGCAAGTGAGCCACTGAGCAACTTGACAATTTTGGCAACTGGGATACCAAGCAACGGAGTAACGCGGTAACCAAGCAATGGGGAACTGAAGAACTTGGCAAATGCCCAGCTGACCAACTGGACAACCACAGCATTGAGGCAATTCCCATATCATTCACAATTCACGTGACTTTCACGTTGCTCTTTTCACCCT
Organism: Chrysaora quinquecirrha; assembly: GCA_014526335.1. Taxonomy (NCBI): domain Eukaryota; kingdom Metazoa; phylum Cnidaria; class Scyphozoa; order Semaeostomeae; family Pelagiidae; genus Chrysaora; species Chrysaora quinquecirrha. The sequence continues at coordinate 6,764 of JACTAT010000349.1, read as the reverse complement.
AAGGAAAACGGTTTCCATTCTAAATCCCCCGGTGCATGACGCCTGTCTAGATTCTTATTTCCTTCTTATGAGATTCCCAGTCAGGTTCATAGGTCACACGATCCTTTTTACCATCAACAACAGTGTTTCCAAAGAAAATTCCCCTGGTATGTGACGTCACTCTAGATTCCCATTCTTTCTGTATGAAATTCGCAATCACGTCGGATGTTCACTTGATACTTTTTACTTTACCAACGATCATCGCAACTAAAATCCCGCCTGTGTATGACATCAGTCACCTTATTTCTTGCAAAACCGACTGCTATCTGCACAGATGAGCCTCCCAATGAGGTTAGAAGTAGTGAGAGCACTAGTGAGAGCACGTGCGAGCACGTGTCCCGAGAGGTTGCCGCGGCGCAGCGAAGCGGCAACCGAGCGAGCGACGCAAAGCGTCGCCGCGAGCCGCCAGCGGCGAGAAGCCCTCCGCAGGAGCTAGCGATGGCCGCCTCGCGCGTAGCGCGAGCGGCCGAGCTAGTCTCTATATACTAAAATGGTTGTTGCCGTGGAAACCGATTTTGTAATAGTCCGCCTGGGAAGGCCGTGCGAGCTTTCGACGTGCGATTTTCCCTCGCTTCTGCCGCCTGTGGGGTAGGCGAGCCAAGTTTACTTCGTTTTTCCATCTCTGCTAGAGTCTCTGGGGTAACTGGGGCTAACCCTTCTTTGATCTGCGTAATTGGTGCCTGTTTTAACCATCGCCCGATTGTTTTTTGTAGGAGGATTATCACTGATTCGCAACAAGGCACCGTAGCACGGTCGGTAAGGGGGCGTGTCTCCTGATCTGCGATGCAGAGTCGGGAGTTCGACTCCCCTCAGGTGGAAATCATTTCCTTTCGATTTTTTTATTTATGTTATTTTCGTGTTGGAAATGTTTTCAAAATGCCAAGGAGACGTCTGGTGACTAAAATTTGCTTTTGGTGTAATTTTTAAGTTCGTTACACATAATTTTTTAACGTGTTTTGTTTTTCCCTTCCATGAATATTAGGACCACTAGGAGAGTATCGTGGGTTCAGCAATACCGCTGTGTGGCCGACTGGATAAATGCTCGCCTGCAAACCAGAATCTCTGGTGTTCGAATCCCCTAAAGGGCAAATTTTTGGTGTTTTTGTTTTTGTGATTTAAATAGTTTACAAATCTTTTCAATGTCTTAAAGTCACTTCGGCAAAACTAGAAGGCTTTTCGGAATGACTCAAATCTTTAGATCTACTTTTTCTCATATCTTTTCAATTATAAATTTATTTTCAATTCATCTGTGGTCCACAGACTGTGGACACTAACTTTCATTTCAGATGGTTTTTATTTCAATTTTAATTTCATCTTTCATTTTAATTTAAAGTTTTACTGCAGCTTAAGAATTAAGAGTAATATTAAAATTTATTTCAAATTAAAGATTAATTTCACTTTTACTAACATTAACATTAAGGCCAATACTATTAGGTACCAAATAAACGGGAAGTCCAAATAAACGGGGGGGTGGAACATTTTTTAGAAAATTTATTAAACAGGGGGTTCTAATAAGGTCCAGGGGGTGGGGGAAAAACTCAAAATCAATAAACAGGGGGACGTTTATTTGGAATCTAAGAGAATGAAGATGAATAAAGTTTGAGATTCACATTATTGCATGTAGCAATTAAGAACAACATTAACATTAATTTTAAGTTTCAATTTTATTTCAGATTTACATCAAAATTAACATAAAGGTTCAGATTAAGACTAATTTGAAAATAAGCTTCACTTTACAAATTAAGAATAACTTTAAGTTTAAGTTCAAAAATGAAAGACTCATACCGAGACCAAGACTAACACGCACTAAGACTAATATTAACTTGGAGTTCAAGATCTAATAAGACAAAGATTAAGATTAACATTAACATTAACATTAAGAAGAAGATTAAGATTGAAATTAAGATTCAGATTTTGATCAAGATTAACATAGATTGACAGCAAATATATATATAAAGTAGTAGTAGTCATGGAAACCGATTTTGTCTGAGATCATCCTCCTAGGGTTTTCGAGATCCGGTGCTCGCTCTTGCACCTTTCCCTGCCGCCCCTGGTGCAGATTAGCCATCGAACCTTCTTTTTCAAGTTTCTGCTATCGTTTCTGGGGTAATTGGGGCTAACCCTTCTTTGATCTAGGCAGTCTGGTGCCACTAAAAACAAAAGATCGAGGTGTTCGCTGCGGGATTAATCCGTTTTTCTTGACACCTCGACACTTTGATTAGCGCGGCCTGTTTGTCCAACTGTTTGGAAACATCGAGGTCAGGGGATCGATTCCCCTCCAGAGAGTATGGTTGATTTTTATTTTTGTTTATTTCTTCGATATTATTGACAAACGTTTCTGTAAAAAGGAAAGGCAAGTCTAGAAGACTAAAATTATTTGCTTCCTAAAATTTTCTGCCCTTTTAGAACACTAAAAATCATTGCATTTCGTATATGTGTGGTTCTAATTTATTTCCTCCAGTAAAATAAAATTGACAGAATAAGGCATTCGGAATCAATGGAAATCCCGGGATTGGAGCAAGATTTGTACAGTATTCTTTTCTTAAAGTCAGTCGAACATCTTGAATGTATTGCAGACTAACGTCTAAAGTTAATTTTGAAAAGTATTGCCAAGTTATACTTTCAAAACTACTTCCAAGTTATTTAACAATATTTTTGTTCTGTAACTTATCCATGACATTTCAATTATATTAATAACAACAACTTAGGGTTCCCGTGTTCTGCTAAACACTAAGAAATCCTTACCGTGTCTACTGTCATTTAGACAAAAGAGCTGAACAATCCCGGTGGGGTACTTAATATAAATTGGTTACCGGTACCGCCCATATAGGTGGGTTTTTGGCCCACCTAATTCTCTAAAAATTGCTATGATTGTTTCCCAAACCCAATAAAATGGGGTGGGAAATTTTAGAACACTAAAAAATTTCACTTCATTTTGGTCACATCAATTTTAGAATCGCGTCGCAGATGTTCGCAGTACAATTCTAAGCTATAATTAAATGAGATCTACAAAGTCATTTCTCTCATCCCCTACTTTTTCCTCATTATTGAGGGTCTCTTTTTGCATATGTCTAGATTATATAGCCCTGTTTACACTACGAAATTTCAACCCGGGTTCGACCCGGGTTGAAGTTAACCCGGGTTAAATTTTTGTAGTGTAAACAGGGCTTATGTGGGTGCGTTTGGAAAATCTGGGCCTCTTCATCAATAAGTCATGTCCCCTCGGGAGAGTTCTGAACTGAACTACAACTGAGGACGAGAGTCTAACAACTTCAAGGACTAAAGATTACTTTCCCTTGCATACAAGAGCATCCAAAAGTGATGTACCCCCTCGGAAGATCTTCTGAATTGAAGTACCACATAAGACGATGGTCTAAGAACTTGAAGAACTAAATTTTACTTGCCCTTGAATAGAGAGCATCCAAAAGACTTAGTAAGTGATTGGTATACTGTCATTCGCACTAACGATTATTTCGCAATCCACGCCTATGAGGCGAAGGTTTCCTTGCACACGAACCATCCAAAACACCAACCGACGAATACTTACTATCAAGATATTGTCGTTTACACTAAGGTTTATTTCGCAATCCACGCCTATGGAAGGACTTGAAACCTGCTGCACAATATGGAATAAGGTTTTCTTGCATACTAAGCACTCAAAACACAAAGCGACCGATACTTACTGTGATGGGGACCAAAGTTTAAGCACTTTGCAATCCGCACTGAATTCAGTCAAACACTAATGGACCAAGGGTACAGCAACTGTACTAAAGAACAACCGAGGACGGGGACCTAAGAACCAGCTGCACATCATGGTCTAAGCATTTCTTACCATTTCTAAGGGGCAACGTCTACACGGATACGTTTAAACAAAGTTCGTTTTCAGAACATTCCACTCTACAAACCGTTTTCAAAAATTTCATTCTCAGTCGCAGATTTACCGGTGCCATGTTACCTCATTGTCACTAATCTCCCTTCCATAGAAAGGTCACTCAAAGTGAAAAGTAGTATCGTTATGGTCACTAACAGCGCCTTTTACCTGCCATGTATAGAACGTTAAAATACTGTGCCCGTCCATGATTCAAGGACACCAACGTTCTTCTACACTTAAAGCACTGTAAATGCTTACACTTCTTTCCACTTCAAGACTAAGTGCAGACAGTCACTGAAGCTAAGTTAAGACTAACCAGTCTAAAAGCTTCAAACCGTTCATGCAATACCTCGGTGATAAAGTACTTCCCCAAATCATTGTATACAATCAAACCATACTAATTTCCCGTGCATACTATGAAAATCTCATTCACCTCACTTCGTATAACAGTGCAGCTTTCTTCTATGCTAAAGGCAACAGAAGACACCACTGAAACAGTTTGGCCTCATACTTTTTTAGCAGTGATCGTGTCCTCTAATCAAACTGATTTGTTATTGAGAATGACCCCGTTACTAAGCAAACGTTCTATGGCGGGGGTCCAAAGTGACCCGCGGAGCGCAAAAGCCCGACCCGAGGCGCGCGCAGCGCGCCTCGGGGCCAGGGCTAGTATATATATATAAATGTAACGAGTCGTGCATCGGGAATCTGCTGAATGAATCTTACAAATAGATATTCTCAAGTCCAATTCACTCGACTAGCGGTGGGAGGGTTGGGAACGAAATTTCTGTGTCATTTTAGAACGTTTGCCAGAACGAAGTGCATGAATATTTTTGGGGAAAACTGCTTTTTAAAGAGATGGGCATTGGGAGTTAAGAACCTCGTGATTACCTTCTAACTACTGATTGGTCATTGCAAGCTCGTGGAGAAGGATACGTTTGTTGATTGGTTGCTTTTATAAGGTTTCATTCATTTGGGTTTCCCATCTTGTTTTTTTTTCGAAACTAGGTGTTGATTCCTTTTAGCGTTATAATTGACAGCCGTGCTTTTTGCACTACCCTGTTATTGACGAAAGCACGCAGGCCTTGAAAGTCTCAAGGGAAATACCAAATTATCTGCGGACAATTGGCGCCATCTCCAGTCAGTTGAAGAGTTTTCAGAGAACTTGTTGCATTTTGATTAGCTGTGGGCCCTTAAGAATTTAGCCTAATGATAGCCTCGATTTGATAACGGGGTGATCACTACGATTTTGCTGCAAAATTAACCTGATTCATAGGGAATGAATCCTAAATTAAATGCATCAACACAGATGATGCATTATGCAAAGTTTTATCATAGGTAATTTGCCAGTTTGTTTGCTTTGGTGCTCGTTTGGGACTTGTATCATTGCATATATATATTGTTGTTTAATAACCTCTGAGCTAGCTAATATATAATTCTCGTTACCAGGTACTTTGCCTACTAGACGCAAATGAGAATTGGAGCTATTCAATAGGGTTTGCTGGACTTTGGCACGGGTTCTTCAGGCATGCTATCGTATGATACTTAAAGGAGGTTAGATTCTTTTGCAACCCACTCTTCCCCGTTTCAGGGTTTATAAGTTTTATTTGGACATCGCCTTCTATTTAATTTTATTCTACCATTTGGATGCTATTTCGAGAGTACCCATTGGTATTACAATTACATCGGCCTTAGCGAGACGACAGGCTTTCCATAATAACTTTTCTTTCCGCGTAATAAGAGGGCTGGAAGATTGGGCCGATGTACTTACTGCTCAATTTGCAGCTCAGTATGATGAGAGAACCTCTATTATATGAAGAGATGTTGTGATACGGGCATCCCTCCATGTTAAGACGATATATGACTAATTGTTTTTCTAACATTAAAATAAATCAATGCCTCTGCTTGTTGCTATTTTCAAAATGGGTATGAGGAAACGTAGATTTAACTTTGAATCTAGAAAAGGTTCCTGTTTGGGTTAGAAGAATAAAGACTTTTACGTATGAAATGACTAACTGTTTCTTTTATTACTTTATTGCTATTGGTTAATCTGAATAAATGGTATGTACTCCAATTGGTTAGTTTTTATGCATTTTAATTAGTTTTCCCTTTTATGGTTATGTAGGTGTAACTTTGTTCACGTGTTTTGTTGGCTTTATAATCGTTGTATTCGTAAAATTTAGTGAGATTTTGGTATAGTTTATAAGTTGTTAGTGACTGCGTCACTTGGACTCGTACGCCGCGCGTACAGTACTGTTGTTTCAGGACCGAACAGTCCTTGTGTATTCACAGTCGAACTGAACTGCTCTTGTTTTAGTGAGTTTTATAAGTATAAAGTTTAGTTTAGTCAAGTATTAAAGTTTTGCTGATTCAAGAAAAGATTTATGACATTATCAAAGTCTGGATTTCTCTGCCTCCGCCTGCTAGCGCAAGTAAAAGAAGACAAGATCAAAGGTCGTAAGTTTTTCCTTACATATTTGTTTCATATAATCAAGAATCCACTTGTAAACCCCCCTTGAAGAAAGTGGTTTTACAGAGAACACAGCCCCCTTAATTCTGAAGATTGTTTTTTTTAAAGAACCTAGCTCAAGGCCTAGTCCTAAAAGTTCCTTATTCTTGGACCTCTTTTTTAGTCAACTGTTCAACTGTTGTTCCAAAGCTCCTCCATAGTTCCTTAATTCTAACTTCACACTCAGTGTCATGACTATCATACAGAGGCCCTTACAGGTTAGCAGAGGTTGAGATGAGTCAAGGACATTTGATACATGCGTAGCGTACAATTCATGTGATTAATTTTGACTGGAAATGAAAGGAGAAACGACTATCTATTGTTGCAAGTCAAAAAATTAATCAACAT